>RJWM01008578.1:0-72137 GCA_004363535.1 Dasyprocta punctata | reverse complement strand
CATGTGGCATTCTTTTTCCCTGGCTGCTTGAGTTTGCTGGGCTGTATTCTACCAGGTTCTGAGTGGTATACCAAGACTGTACAGCTAGAGGGAGTACACTGTGCAGGCCTTCAACTCATGCCACATTGTGCACCAAAGCTCCCCAGCTGCTTGGGGTCACCCGGCAGGGCTGTGCCAGGTTCTGAGTGAGGTTTTGAGGTTGCATGGCTGGGTGAAGTTGACTACGCAGGCCTTTGACTGGCTCTACTCTGCGCTGGAGGTAGTCCTTCTGCCCAGGATAAACTTTAATAGCTTATTTCTTTCAAGAAATTTGTTCATTTCAATTAAATATAGCTGCTAATATTCTCTTATCATACATCGAATATTTAAAGATACTCTATAGATATCACTTCCCTCAGTCCTCATGTTAAATTTTATTTCTTTTTGCTTTTAACAAATCTCACTAGAGTTTTATCAGATTCATGAATATTCTCAAACAGATTTTGCTTTTATTGATTTTTCTCTACTTTTGTTTTCATTAATTCCTGTTTGATTTTTTATTTGTGTTCTACTGATAAATTTGCAGTTAATTTGCTCTTTTACTTTAAGCTTCACAAAGATGAAATTGGGATTTTTTCTTATGAGACTTTTCTGATAGTCATTTACTGATATAAATTTCCTCCTAAGTAGAGCCTTAATGTACCCCACAACTATCGAAAAACCTTTTATTTTCATTTAGAATATTTTCTGGTTTCCCTTTTGATTTGTTCATGAATTTTTTAGGGGTGTATTGTTTTAATTTCTGAATGTTTGGGAATGTGTTCAAGTTCCTTTTTTGATCTCTACTTTAAATAGTTCAGAGAGCATACTTGAATTCTTTTAATATATTTTTAAATTGTGTGACAAGTTTTTTTAATGGAAAAAAATTAAAACAGAATTTCATAACAAAATATTGGGGAATAGCAATAGTTAATACATTGCATATTGTCATCTTCAAAGAAGTTACTCAGAGTATAAAACATAGGCATAAAAATTTCTCCAATTGATATCAGCACAAAGTTTCCTTTTCAGTGAACTAAGAGACACTAATAATATAGCTAGCTTGCATTTTTGTACCTTTTCCCTTCCTTTCCCCTTTCCCCTATTCTAGTTCCCTTTTCCTTTTAAACAATTTCTTCTCATTTCATGATATTAATTGTACATTTTAGACCTTATTTACTCTTTCAGTTTCTCACACTAGGGAGACAATATGATGATTACATATGTGAGTCTGATTTATTTCACTTACGAGTATGGTCAAGAAAGCAAACCCAGCAATATCTAGCATACAAGAAACGCATTCAATTCAAAAAGATACAGATAAAAAGATCAAAAGATAGAATACAATATTCCATGCAACAGGATCCCAGGAAAAAGTACAAGTTGCTATCCTTATTTCATTGTTTTTTCAGTGTTTAACACATAGTTTATTTTTTTATTTTATAGGAAAAAGGAAAGTAAATTTTTATAACAAAATAGTAGGAGGCTAACAATAGTTAATACGTTGAATGTTGTTATCTTTAAAGTAATTACTCAGAGTACAACATATAGGCATGAAAAATTCTTTAAATGATGTTGGCACAAAGCTTCTTTTCAATGAACTAAAAGAAACTACTATTATAATTATCTTGTATTTTAATTTTTTCCTTTTACCTTCCTTCCATTCCCTTTTCCCCATCCTAGTTCCTTTTTCCTATTGAAAAATTTCTTCCATTTCACAGTATCTGTTGTGCATTTTGGAACTAATTTACTCTTTCAGTTTCTTACATCAGGGATTCAATAGGATGTTTAAACATGAGTCTAATCTATCTCACTTTTAAGTATGCTCTCAAGTTGCATCTGTTTACCTATAAAAGTCTTCAGTTTATCCTTATTTATGGCTGAGTAGCATTCCATTGTATAAAAAGACCACATTTTTTTATCCATTCTTCAGTTGATAGACATTTGGGTTGTTCCCAAGATCTAGCTGTTACAAATTGTATAAACATGGGTGCTCATTTATCACTGTGGTCTGATGTTTTTAATTGTTCTGGGGAGATACCCAGAAGGGGAATACCTGGGTTAAATGGACTATTCCTAGCTTTTTGAAGCATCTCCATACTGATTTCCACAATGGCTGCACCAGTCTACACTCCTACTGACAATAGAGAAGGGTTCCTTTTTCCCCACAGATCCTGCAGCATTTTTTTTTGTTGATTTCTTGATGATAGCTATTCTTTTTGGCATGTAATGGAATCTCAGAGTTGTTTTAACTTGCATCTCTTGAATGGCCAATGATGTTGAACTTTTTTTCATATATTTATTTGCCATTTGTATTACATTTATTGATTTGCATATAATGAACCACCCCTGCATTCCTGGGATGAATCCCACTAGGTCATGGTGTATAATCTTCTTGAAGATTTGCTGCATTCTGTTGGCTATTATCTTACTGAGGATTTTTGCATCTATCTTCGTGAGGGAGATTGACTCATAGTTCTCTTTTTCTTTGGGTCTTTTTCTGGTTTTGCTATAAGGATACCACTTGCTTCCAGGAATCAGGTAGAAAGTGTTGCTTCCCTTTCAGTTTCCTTAAAAGAGTTTGAGGAGTATTAGCATTAAATTTGCTCTAAATTTCTTACAGAATTCAGCAGTGAATCCATCAGGACCTGGGCTTTTCTTTGTTGGAAAATTTTAATTATGTTTTTGATTTTGTTAATTGACACTGGGTTACTCAAAATTTTTACATCTTCTTGATTCGGCTTTGGTAATTCATACGTACCTAGGAGTCTGTCCATTTCTTCTGTGTATTCCATCCTATGTGAGTAAAGATTTTCAAAGTAGGTATTGATGATCTTCTGAAATTCCATGGGATCTGTAGTGATTTCACTCTTTTCATTCCTCACTGCATGAATTTGAGTTTTTTCTTACCTTTTTTGGATAAAGTCAACCAGGGATTTATTAATTTTATTTATGCTTTCAAAGAACCAACTTTTCAGTTAATTAATTCTTTGTATGGTTTTATTAGTCTCAATTGCATTAATTGGTTCTCTGATCTTTATAATTTCCTTGCTTATATGGACTTTGGGCTTCATTTGCTCTTGTTTTTCTAGAAGTTTGAGGTGCAACATTAGGTTACTTGTTTGTGCTTGTTCTGTTTTCCTGATGTGAGAATTCACCACTATAAACTTCACTCTTAGGACTTTTGGTGGATTAAAAACTGCTGGTCAATTTAAATACCAGGTGACCTGAATCAGCATGGTGCTGGGGGTAGATGACCCACCTGAGGAAACTTGCCAGCATAAAAAGGAGACTTGGGAAATAAGATTAGCATTGTGGGTTTTCTGAAGTGTTGTTGTTTAGAGCCGTTGGTTCTCCTGGAGGAGCTTGTCATGCTGGCTTCCCTGACATGAACTTGACTGTTATCATTGGAGGAGCTCAGAACCTTGTCTCTGAGAATGGCTGCAGTTCACCTTGTGGTCACTCTGGTTCTTACTTTGAGCCTTACTTCATGGCTCAAGAGGGGAAGATGTGTGCTGTTCAAACTCCAGGAGAAGCTTGTCAAGAAGCTTGTCGTCGTATGAACTCAGCTGTTCTCATCATTGGAGGAGCTCAGGACCTTGTTGTCACTGAGGATGGCTGTGGTACTTTTTGGGATCGCCCTTTTCCTTATTTTGAGCGTCGCTTCTTAGCTCCAGTGCAAAAACTTCTACCTACTAGCACAGATTCTTCATCTTGCTGGCACAGACTTTCTGGCTTCCAGTGCTGACCTTTGGGCCTTCCCAGCACAGATTAATGAAATAGACTTTCGTAAGTCATTTTTGTGGGCTGTAGGCCTCCAGTTGAACTCATGGGAGGCATTGTCATGGGCTCTAGCTGAACTCATGCAGGGTATTATCATAGGAGCCAGGCCCTCATCTGGATTCCCTCAGTCATTATAGTGTTGACAGAGCTCCTATACTTCTTGTATTTGACTCCTTGAGTGACCATAATATAATAAATACTATAAATTATGTATCCTGTATGTAATCATTCTCCTTCAAACTCTGACTACAACAGGAGTGCTTTCATTGTGTCCTACAAGTTCTGATATGTTGTATCTGCATTTTTGTTTAATTGCAAATATTGTTTAATTTCTTTTCTAATTACATCTGTGATTCACTGGTTGTTCAGGAGGGTGTTAATTTCCATATGTTTATGTAGTTTTGTGGTTTCTTTTGCCATTAATTTCCAATTTCATTGCACTATAGTGAGATAATATGCATGGGATAATTCAATTCCTGTGTATTTAATTAAGCATGTTCTGTGGGATAGTACATGCTCTATTTTTGAGACCATCCCATGTGCAGCTGAGAAGAATGTGTATTCAGGTGGCATTGGGTGAAACCTTCTGTAAATGTCTACTATGTACATTTGTTCACGTTTGGTTGAGTTCTGATTTTTTTTTTTTTGCTGATTTTTTGTATAGTTGATGTATCTCTTTGTGACAACAAGGTATTAAGGTCCCCTGTTATAGTTGTGTAATTACCTGTTTAATTTTTCTTGTCTATTAATACTTGTCTTATACAGTTGGGTGCTCCCATATTTGGTGCATATATACATATGATTCTTATCTTCTTAAATTTTTCCCCTAACACGTATGTAATGACTTTCTTTATCTCTTTTGATCATTCTTTGTTTGAATTTCACATTGTCTGAAAACAGAACAGTTATCCTTATTTTTTTTTTTTTGAGTTTCTGTTGCATACAGTGTTGTTTTCCATTCTTTGCCTTTCAGTCTGTGAATTTCTTTTGGAGTTAAATATGTTTCTTTTATACAGCTTAATATTAGATCTTGTTCCTTAATCCATTCTGTTCTTTTTGATTGGTGAATTTGGATCATTTAAATTGATAGTTTTAACTGATGTGTATTGATTTTTCTTTGTCATGTTGTTTTCCTGCCGATAGTTCCCTGCTTTACCCATCTGTTTAATTGCTTACCGTGTGTAGTTGTTTCTTTCTGTTGTTATTGTTGGAATTGGGGTCATTTTTATCTCTGATTAGAATATCTTTCAGTACTCTTTGTAAGGTTGGTTTGGTGGTCATGAATTTCTTCAGTTGTTCTTTTTCATGGAAGTATCTCATTTCTCCATTAGTATTGAAAGACAGTTTTGCAGGGTATATCAGTCTGGGTGGAAGGCTTTTTTTTTTTTTTTTAGAACCTGAAGTACTTCACTCTAAGCTCTTCTTGACATGAGGGTTTCTGTTGAGAAGTCAGCTGTGATTCTGATGGGCTTTCCCTTATAGGTGACTTTTTTCTTTTTCAAACAGCTTTTAATACTCTGTTCTTGTACTGAATTTTGGGATCTTTATTATTATATGTCTGATTGTAGATTTATTTTGGTCATAGCTATTTGGAATTCTATATGCTTCACTTATCTGTAGCTCAGATTCTTTTTCCACACTTGAGAAATTTTCTATTACTTCTGCAAATAGTCTTTTTATGTCATTTGTGTTGACTCCTGCCCTTTCATTGATACCCATCAGTCTTATATTGTTTGTCTTTGCATCATCTTGCAGCTATTAAATTTTAAACTTTTATTTCCTGATCCCTTGTTATTTTTAAAAGATCTTTCCTTTTATTGTCTCTAGTAATTATCCTGTCCTCAGTGTCTGAAAATCTATCCCCAGTTTCATTCAAGCCATTTTGCCAGCTTTCAATGGAATTTTTATTTTCCTGGATATCTGTTTGAATCTGTTTCATGCATTCTATTGCTTTCCTATATTGTTCAATGAAAGTTTCCACCATTTTCTTATGCTCCTCTATTTTTTATCTATGTTTACTCTAGATTTGCTGAGCAGTTCCTTCATTATGTTTGTCATTTGTTTTTTTACCTGAGAGATTATTTCTGGTCTGATTTCCTCTACAGCCTTGTAGATTAGCTTCTATACTTTGATTGCTATCATTTCAGAAATTTCAAATGTGTGTCTTCCATTATCCTCTATCTCATTGTCTCCTGGACTTGTTCTGGGTGGGCTGGAGGTCTGCTGTTGCATTTTGCTTCTGCATCTTGTCATTTTCTGTTTCACAATTTTTTATTTTGTTTTCTGCATTGATCCTCATGTGCTTTTTAGTAGGTAGCTATATCACTAGTATCAAGGCCTCTGCATAAAATGTCTGTTCTTCAGGGATGTCTTCTGTGTGTCAGAGGTTCTTTGGCTTATGTCTGTCCGAAGATCCTTTCTTCCCAATTAATTAATATTGAGATGTTGGTATCTGTTTGGCTCAGTCCCCAGTCCTTTCGTGTTGGACTGCGGTGAGGTTATTACCCCAGAGCTTCCAGTATTGTTACAGAAAAAACACTGATTACAACAGATATGACATCCTAGCTAAAGTAGTATAATTAGCAATAACAATAACGTCAAGCACAGTTTAGAAACTGACAAACTGATAACTATTAATTTTATACCTTAAACCATAGGAGCTTGTATGCAAAGTGTTTCCCCCTTGGTAGAGTGGTTTTACCCTGTGGTGGGGGAATTTAAGAAAGTAGATAAAGGAAAGAGAATTGAAAAGGAAGTAGAAGCAAGGAGGACAAAGAGTGATCATGCTAGCTTTGAAAAACTAGAGAGTGGGGCAGAAAAGAAAGAATGAAGGAGTAAGCAAATGTTTATCTGTACTTGATCTCTGTGTTTGGGGGATCAGATTAGTTTCCTGAAGCTGGAGTTCCACACAGTCATTTACAAAATAGAAAAAAAGAGAAAAAAAAGGTAAGAAAAAAGAAAAGAAAAAGAAAGGTTAAAAAATAAAAGAAAAGGGGCGATCCCACCCACCTTCTTCTATTCTGTGTGTCTTCTATTCTGTATGTTCCTAAGTACATCACTGGTTCAGCTAACTTATTGCATGTTGGCTCATGTTGTTAATATTGCTTCAAAGTTTTCTACTCCTCTTATCCCGCCTGTCCATCATGTGCACCCTAGTCAGGGTCCTACTGTGTGGCTAGTGTTCCCCCAGTTGCCTGGTTCCACCGATGTACAGGGGAGGAGTTAGTCACCAGGATTCTTCCTGGGTCAGTTGCCAGGTCCCAGTGTGACTAGTTTTATAATTCACAATTTGCATTCTATTGTTGTTTAATCAAGTATTCTATAAATGCTAAGGGGATATACTTGGTTAATATAGTCAAACCATTGGTGTCCTGATACCTGTCACTTTATAAGTCAAGTATGTATTAAGAGTGTTCAAATTTAAAACTATAATTATGAATTTCTTTTATCTGTCTTTGTAGTTCTCTCAATTTTTACTTCATAAATTTTGAGGCATATAAATATTTAATGATTTTATGTTCTGCTGATAGATGATACCTTTACCATGAAATGACTCAGTTTAGCCCTTGTAATAATCTTTGCTCTGAAATATCTTTTGTCTGATATTATAGTCATGCCGGGGGTGTTTTAGTTAGTGTTAACTTGGTATATATTTTACCATCCTTTTAATTTTACTTTATAAATTGGAATATGCAGTAAAAGTGATTTTTATTAGCATATATTTTATGTTTAATAAATATGTAGTTTTATTTAATCATTATAATTATGATGCAGAGTCATTACGTGTCTCCACCTTATTCCTTTTTGTTACCCCTTTGTGCTTATTTCCCTCAAACTTTGGAAACCACTGATCTGTTTTCTGTCACTGTATTTTTGTCATTTTGAAAGTATATAAATTCTCATACAGCCTGTAAGCTTTTGAGACTGACTTCTTTTAGTTTAGTCTTTGAGTTCCATTCTCTTTGTCATGTGTGTCAATAATTTCTCCTTTTTGTTATTGGCCAGTGTTATACAATTCTATGCAGTCTCTTGTCTATATTCTTCCATCTTATCCATCTCCCCAATCTTTTCAGATTTCCACAGCTCTCTTCATGGTTCTTCAACCTGAAACCTGGGGCTTTATTTCCCCTGTCATGCCATATAGTTACTATGTCTGTACTCACATCCTGGCCTAAGGACAAAAAGAAACAACACTGGTTGTTCACCACAAAAGGACTATCATAGTTCCTGTGATCAAAAAGAAAGTGTTCTCTTCCTCAGTGTTTTAGATATCTGCCACCCACTCTGTCACCACTATCAATTCTTTCACCTTCAGAACCTTGGAATTGTCTGGGTGTTGGGTGGCTATCTGTTGCCATGTGTCTGCTTCTAGGTTACATGATGCCCTAAGTTTGGGCTAGGGTATATTGGGGGGAAAAGTAGGGGTTGGGGTGGGTACTCACCATTACTTTGGTGAAATTTCAAATTCTGATTTTTCCCCCAATTCCTCTGCTATTGTTAACATATTTTTCATTTATTTTTAATCCTTGAAAGGTGACAGGAGAGCACTATTTCTAGAACAAACTTCTGCTGAGTTTCGAGTTAAATTCTTTATGTGTACTCTGATAACCTAGCATTAAGTTTCCACCTTTATGAATCAAATAGGAACTTTTACCAGCCCTTGGTGAACCTACTCTTTTTGGGTGATCGTGGTTCTCTGCCCAGACAAACTCACTTACCATTACTCACCTGAATATTTGAGGGTGACAGATTTCAGATTCCTGGAGTCCTCTCTCTGTGGAGATCTCTGTTGAATTTTGCTCTACAAACTTAGCTTCCTGGGTCTCCTCAGACTCTGCTCAAGGAAAATGCTGGCTTTCACCTGGGTGCCTACTCCTTGTACCTGTGTCTGGAGTAAGTTGTGACAATTATAGGGTTCACCTAAATTTTTTCTTAACCTTCTCATATATCTCTCATCTTTCATTGGTATTTCTTTTATTCTCTTAAAACTTATTTCTTTCATATATTTTGTCTGGTTTCAAGATGTTTCAGGAGGTAACATAAATCCAGTTTCTGTTACTTCATCTTCACTGGAAACAGAAGATTATAGTCTATAATTAAATGGTAAACTGTGAGACCCAGACTGAAGGTGCCTTATTATTTTAAAGATGGTTTGGTTGGATATACCTTTACAAAGAAGGCAAGAAGGGAGAATGTTTCATGTGAAAAATAATAGCATAGGTAAATGTACTGGAAATGAGTAAGACTGAGTTTCTGCTAGTAAAATGTTTGGAGAATAACTCAACCAATTGGGAGAGATATAATCTTTAGTGAGACAATAACAAAACAAGGTTGACTGGTTGGGTTGTGACCTTATTAGAAACTTCTTTAAAAACAGGAGTTATGATACATTGCAGTGAACAGGAGCCGTTAGGTTTTAAACTCTGAGCAGTATTATATGAGAGCAGAGTTTAATATTAATATAAACTTGTATGCACAGCCTATATATTTGTAAAATTTAACTACAAGTCTTCCTTTTCTCTGAGTAAAATGAAGAGCAGCTCATAAAATCAAATATAGAAATGTTTTGATCAAATATATTTCATTTACTTAAATATTAGCATAAGGTCATTCCTTAACCTTCTTTTCTTTAGTTCCTTAATCTTTGTTCATAGGATGTATTTTCCATCACTAATTTTATTGTTCTTTTCAGGATGCATTTCCTGTTTTGTCTATTTCCTCTTCAAAACCACAGCAATTAAAACTAGATATAATATGCTAGTACGTTCTACTGCAGATAAGAGATTTCTGAGAAAGATTTGCTTGTAAGATTATTTTCTAATACCTGACAATATCAGTGTAGCTTTTTGTACAAGAACATTCTATTTCATTTTAAATCTATTGACATCCAACTAATTTTTAGGTAAATAATTTTGTGGCTTTTCTGGTTTCTAGATTATAGTTCTGTAATATTAATTCATTTTATTTTGTTTTAATATGATTATTCTAAAATGTATAAAATTCAACATATTTTATTCTTTCAGGGCATTAGAAATGTAGAAGACAAAAACATATTTTAATGTTCTTTTTACATCCAAAAGGATATGGAGGGGGAAAAAAAGAAAGTACAGGAAGATATATAGAAAAAGGGAAATATTAAAGCAATTGAGGACAGACAGATCCATCTTAAATCAAAATCAAGGCCAAGAAGAACTAGAAAACTAGAGAACTAAGATAAGTGTTGAGATATAAAGAAGATGAATTTAAATCAACAGAAGCAGTTTTAAAGACACTATGGAAATATAATTTTAAAAAATTGAATAATGTGCATAAAATAGAGCTGTTTATGTGTATAGCAGACTAGCATATACAGATAGCTAACAAATTCTACAGAAATTTTATAGGAGGGATAAATACAAATTTGGTAGAGAAAATGACTTTATAATTAAAGGACACGTTTTGAGTGTACAGGGTATCTTTGAGAGTTTTCTTGGGGTTAAATAGGGTAAAAGATTTTTAAGTTTAGGAACAAAAAATGGATATATTGAAGGCAGATGAGAAGCGTAGAGAATAGCTTCTTCTTTTCTTTTAATATATGCACTCTCCACTAGAAGACTATAAAAGTTGTTTAGAGAAATGACTGTCTTTATCTATACAATAGTGTGTATTCCAGAAAGAAATTCTTGTGAAGCACAACTGGGATATCCAGAAAATAGCATATAAATAAGATGCTTAGAATCAATACTAAAACAATCTAAATTGACAGGTTTTATTTGGCTAAAAATAATGATGTAGAATAAAGTTGGCATTAATATGAAATTGGATGTGAGAATATTTGTTTATGCATGTGAAAATATATATTGTGAAATACTAGAAAGCAAATCTTACATGCAGTGAAAATAAATGCAAAACCTCACAAAAGCAGTTTTTCAGAGGTAGCTAAATTAATCATAGAATAGGAGATTCTAGCAATGTGATAGCAGTGGTTCTGACACCTCAGTTCTTTTCTTTTGGGACACCTGATTATAATTGAGAAAGTGTAGAATATTTTTTATGAGAATACAAAAGGATCAAAAATGATCATATTCGTGAAGAAGGTAAATACTCTTGGTGTCTTAGCTGAGCTGAACTGTCCATATTTTGAGAATTAAGTATATGCTTACTTACAAACAGTTGTAATAGAATGTGGATAATATGAAATATGATAGAGTTAGTGAAACAAGAAGGGAAGGGGAACAAGAAATGTTGGAGAGGGGAGGGAAAGTAGGAAACAGGGATTTAAAAAAATAGTTGAAGGGTAAGACTGAAAAGATCTTTTGCAAATGGTGAGGGGAAAAGGGTTGGAGGGAGAGGAGGAAGGGGGGAAACGTATTAAGATGTGTTATGTACATGCATGCTGAATGTGATCATTATGTACTGCAACATGCACTAATTTAAAAAAGTGGCGTTTTCTAAGGAAAAAAGAAGGGCTGGGGTTATAGCTCAGCAGCACAGCACCTCATTGGCAAGCACAAGGTCCTGAGTTTGATTCCTGGTACCAGGAAAAAGAGAGAGATAGAGTCTAAGGAAAAAAGACTAATAATGAATAGTAAGCCTGAAGACGGCTGCATTACTCAATTTCAGGTGTGAAATATTTGTAGGAATGTTTTAAAGATAGGAGGGCTAGCAAATGAGTCAGAATGGTTTTTGTTGTTTAGTGAGAGGGAATAACTGATTGGCTACAATCTTAATTGAATAAGCCATGATCGCTTTTCAAGGATATCTACATTTGCTTTACAAAAGCTTTAAAAATTATTTGATGAATAAAAACAAAGGATGATGGTATAGAGTAATTAATCTCATTTTGTTGGTGTCTTGACATCTCCCTTTTTTCACTGGTACCTGAGATATGATGTTTCTCCCAAGAAATACCAGATCCTTTTAACTTGCCTGTAGCAATCAAAATGTTAAAAATATAATTTTTCTAACCAACAACTCTAATTCTGAGAAGATCTCCTACAAATATATTTACAAAAATACTGCAACATTGCTTATAATTTCAAAAGTTGAGAGGTAGTTGCAGTGTTCAACCAAGCAGGAATGGGTGAATAAATTATGGAGTGCCTCCACTATGGAATACTATCCACGGTGGAAGAAGAATGAATGAAATCTGTGTGCAGTGAGATAGAAGTCTATCCATCTTATTTGCTCAGGTGAATCATAAAACACCTGACAGTATATATAGTCTTTTACTTGAGGTTGACTTTTAGTTTTCAACTTCTATTCTTCTGTATTTTGAGTTAAGAAAACATATATTTAAATATTTTAACCTGAAATTTATTTGAAGGGGGAAAAAATGTGAAGCCCTTGGGAGCCAAAATTTTTCCCTAAACCCTGGCTCAGTTCCGTTTCTCTTGCCTTAACCTTTACTGTTTTCCACAAGCAAGTATGTTAAGCACAATTCATTTTATTATTGGGAGAGATTTCACAAATAAGTTTCTCGTTCCAAGTTCACTTGTCACAAAGTTAAAATTCTGCCCAATGACTACAAGCCTTTAAAATTCCAAGTTATGGTTTCTAGGTAAACGTTAGTTAGTTTTTTCATGTAATTAAAAATTTAAATTCCAGTCATATGCCAAAGCACTGGGGAGGTCAGCTAGGGATCTCCTCCTTCTCATTGCTTGATGGTCATCTGCCACCTCAGTGTATTCATTCAGTACTTCCTGATACTTCTGTCCATTGGAAAGGTGATACCCATAAACTTATTTTACTTTAGAACTCATCTGTGGATGTTAGAAGAGTCACTTCTTACGTTCAGCATAAGAATATCCCCCAGCCTCCAATGGGCAACTTTTACAAATTGAGCTATTCATTTTTTATTTCTAGTTTTCTGAATAATCAAAATGCAAATGAATTAGTGAGAGTGTGTAGTGTTTGTGTATACAAAAGAAAAGGAATACTTATGAAAGATTTTATATTTGTGAACACAAACATGTTAGTCATTGCTGGAGAAAGCCAAATATAATCTGAATCAGATATTCTCTTTGAAGTTCTACTTCTGTAGATTCAAGTATTTACTTTTATAGGCAATTTTAAAATCAAATTGAGGAGTTTAGACTAAGGTTGATATTATATGTATGTGTAGAATCAATATTTTAAAAATTGCATTCTTAGTATATTATGCATTTTGCTTCTTAAATTTGTGAAATCCAATTTGATTTAAGTTTTATATGAAGTTATTAAAATATGAAGAGGATAAAGTAATCTTTTATATTGGTTTTTGTATTATATATTATATTCTGAGAAAACCATTTGTGTCGGTGTCTTCCTGATTTTTTTTTTGTCTTTTTTGAGACAGGGTTTCACTATGGAGTTCAGGCTGGCCTTGAAACAACTTTGTAGCCCAGGCTGGCCTCGAACTCGCAGTGATCTTCCTGCCTCAGTGTCCCAAGTGCTGGAATTACAGGCGTGCGCCACTATGCTCAGCCTGATTTTTTTTTATAATGAAGCATTTCTTTCTTTGAAACTATAGACTCAGTCTTGCCAAAATCTTCATTTTTTGCCCCATTATAAAATTGTGTATTGTCCCCTTTCACTATAGTTTATCAGCCTGTTATAATTTTATTTTAATTGATAATAGGATTGTACATATTTTGTCATGTGCAATATGATATTGTGAAATATGTATACATTGTGGAATCATCCTGTTATAATTTTAAATGTGTTTCAGTCTCTCAAGAATAGATCAGAGGAACAATGGCCTATTTGCCATTGCTTGGGAGCGTCAAAGGTGTAGGAGGAAGAGCTCATTAACTGGCATTCTTCCCAACCAGAACCCTGGCTGTCGTCTGAACTGTGGGTGCTAGCCCTTTAGTTCTCTGGTAGACCTTTAAGCATTTGGGACAATTAAGTCTCCTGCTGTACCTTCCTGACCTTGTTTATCAAAGATAGCTAGATATCAAACTTGAAAGTTAAATTGGTCAAGCAGCAGCCATACACTGAGTATTAGACTATTGAAGCACAATTCTAAATCCTCAAACAGATGAAACAATCTAATTGGGAGAGTAAACTCCTATCTTGCTTTTAATACAGATACTCTCTCCCTTTCTCAAACAATGAACCCCAGGGTCAGGGATTTAGCTCAGTGGCACAAGTACCTGTCTGGCAGGTGTGAGGTCATGAGTTTGATCCCTGGTACAAAAAAAAAAAATCAAGATGTTTCAGTAAATAGGGCTATTAAATATTATTATGGAGAGTAAAAAATTATTGTGGAAAAGATCACTATACAGTCTAGTATTCTCATCCTATGAGTGGGAAAGCAGAAATATTCATGATAATTTTTTCTAAATCAAGTAAAAACTGGTAATTATATAAGTGAATTTATATACTGTACTTTCCCTATTTGTTCTTAATCTAACTTAGCCCTAATTTTATCTTTTTCATATGGTGAAAAAAATACATTGCTACATATCAAAAACCTGCTTGCTTATTCTTCTTATGAACAATTCAGCTCTATTTTCCAAATATATTGCAGCATATGAATATATGTGGCATTTTAGCGCAGAGATTTGTAACCTTATATTACCTTGATTAGTGGCTCAAATCATGTTCTTGTTTCAGGGCTTTGACCAGCTTCGACTTGAAGGATTGCTTTGTGATGTGACCCTGATGCCAGGTGATACAGATGACGCCTTCCCGGTGCATAGAGTCATGATGGCATCTGCTAGTGATTACTTCAAAGCTATGTTCACAGGTAGCTTACCTTCTAATGTTTCATCCATAATAAAACAACATAAACCATGGGTGTGTAAAGCTTTTATTTCTAAATTGAAATTCAGTTATTTTGGACTCTGTCTCTACAAGAGGAAACCTTGCAAAAAGAATATTCATCAGTGTGTGTGGTTGTGCACTGTGTTGTTCTTTTATGGGAAACTGATGCTTTTTCTTACCATCCATCTTTATTTCACAGCCTTTCTTTCCCTTCCTCAGATGTTCAGAATGGACCATCTGAACCCAGTACCCCACTAATCCAATCTTTAATCTATGGAACATAGATAGTAGCAGGAGAACATTTTGGAAGCCACTGCATTATATATGGCCTCCATTAGTATAAGAGAAAATCTTCTTTAAGTACTCTGTTTTAACTGTAAAATATGTGAAAGCCTGACTCTGGGGAATGATTTTTCTTGATTTTAATCGGCAGTAGAAGTGAGTTTGACCTTAATTATCTACTTTCCTTTAATCAAATACCTTTTTATTTAAGGTGGAATGAAAGAACAAGATTTAATGTGTATTAAGCTTCATGGCGTGAGCAAAGTTGGTCTAAGGAAAATTATTGATTTCATTTATACTGCAAAGCTTTCTCTTAATATGGACAACCTTCAAGACACGCTGGAAGCTGCCAGCTTTCTACAGATTCTGCCGGTTTTGGACTTCTGTAAAGTATTTCTCATATCTGGGGTAAGATAGTTTCAGATCTTTTTCCTGTGCTGGACTCCCATGTAGCCTGTTTACAGTTGGAATTATGAAAGCTGTTGTGTAGTCCCGTAAAACTTTCCATTAGAGAGAAGTGTCACATAATATGTAGTCTGGAAGCAAGTTAAGATTAAAACAAGTGCATTTTTACAAAATACAATCATTTAACCAAAATTTTCCATGTAGTCAAACAATAGGGAATACTAATAGTGTTTGATAAAAATGTGTACTTTATCCTGTTTGATAGTATATATTATTTAATTGGTTTTATAAAGCATACTTCTTTAATGGAATTGTATGGGAAAATAGTCTGAGCATCTAGAAGTCCGTTAAATTAGGATTGGTAATTTTCTTCTTGGGAACGAGATCCTAAGATCCCATGCAAGTCTGTAATGATTTAAGTCTTGATTCCTTGTAAACATAGTATTCATTGAATAATGTTTAGCCTTTTTAATGACCAGTAAGTGAAGTACTGAGATTTCAGTCAGTTCCTAAAGATAGTGTTTTATTTTAGTTCAGACCCTTAAATCTTATTTTGGACAACTAAATGCCTGCATTGGACAGGGAAATTGCCAATATTTCGAGTAACTAAAAGTTTGCTTTTGTGATTAAAATTTACATCAAGAGTAAATTTTTGTGTATTTTCTTATTCATTATGTTGTTGAATAATACTCTTACTAATAATTGGGTTTAACTAATATAATTTTAATATTGGTAAGTGTCTTGGTTACTGTTCTCACATTGCTGAGACAAAATACCCAATGCCCAAAGTTAAGGAAGGAAAGGTTTATTTAGCTCATAGTTTGTGGAGATTTCAGTCCATAATCAGCTGGTTCCAAGGCAGAGTGGCACATGGCAGAGGGCAGCAGTTCATGATGGCATAAAACAGCACAAGCAACAAGAGCAAATGCAGGGGAGTGTGAAGAGAAGACTCTTTCTGTCCCTTATATTTTATGTAGGCCACACCCATTGGGTGTGGCACTTATACCCATAATCCCAACATTGGATCATGAGTCATTCACAAACTCTAGAAGCCCGCCCTCATGATTGCATGAGGCTTTGGGGGACATCCAGACTCAAACCGTAACAGTAAGTAACTGCTATTAGACCTCTCTCTTAAAAGTAACAATTTTTGAGAATGAAACCTTCTTAAAATACTATTTCCAAAGAACATATGATTAATTATTTTATTAAGAGAATGGTCCTTGTCCATCAGTAGATTAATGGATAAAGAAAATGTGGTATAGGTATATATGGTAGAATATTATTTGGACTTATAAAAACAGTGAATTCCTGGCATTTTCAGTAATATTGCTGAGTCTAGAGGGCATTGTGCTAGTCAAATAAGCCAGGCACAGAAAGTCTAATACCACCTGTTCTGTCTCATGTGTGGAAGCTAGAAATATTTATGTCATATAAGAGTACAATAGTGGTTACCAGAGGCCAAGAAAGATAGGGGTAAGAGAGATACAGGGACATGTTGGTTAATCGATACAAAAATGCAGCTGTCAAAGGAGAAAAAATTATGTTGTTTTATAGCACAGTAAAGTGACCATAATTAGCAATTCTTTGTATATTTCCAAATAACTAGAGAAGATTTGGAGTATTCTTGCCATCGAGAAATAGTAAGTGATTGAGATGCTGGCTTCCATTTTAAAGTACTCAAAATCATTGTCTCATAATTGTAAATTTTTAAGCTAATTACCATTTTAAGGGTTATATGGCATCATTGTGTTATGTTGTTATGTGTTATATTGTTGGCTTCTATTGTTTTTATATAAATGAGTGTCTCAAGTGAAGTTTGTTAATCTCCCATGCTGCTTGCCACTATTAATGAGTTTTTGTGCTAAATTTAATTTTAATTCTATCATTCAAAGCTCATTCCCTCAAGCACTGTAAATTTATGCCACTGACATCATATAACGACTTCAAGTAAAAATTAAGTGTATCAAATGTATTTTTCAAAATGATTCTAGTTCAATAATTAATCTGATAGTAGCACTTCAAATTTGTATTTATGGACTCTTTTTTTAAATTTTATTTTAAAGATGGTAAAATCGAACAAAACATAACAGAACAAAGTCACTCAAAGCAAAGCAGAAGAACTGGTACAGAATTTCAAAGCAAGATACTAGGAAAACAATAGCTACTATAGTATATCTTGTTATCTTCACAATAGTTGACCATTCCATCAGGTATAGTAAAATCAAACCAAAAACAAAACAGAATAAAATCAATCAAAACAGAATATGAAATAAAGCAAAAAAAATTAATCAGAATAAAACAAAACAATGAGAACAATATTGGGCCTCAAAGACAAGACAGAAGGGAATCTCCCATATTTGCTACATTGCATACTGTCATCCTCCCAAAAGATGCTCAGACTGCCAGCCCCAAGCCTGCAAAATCAACCAAACAATACAAGCATTTAGTTGTTTCATGTACCTTAGTTGCTATCAACTTAGCCGGTCCTCCAAGTCAGCAGGTTGCTTACGGGGTGTGTGTGTGTGTGTGTGTGTGTGTGTGTGTGTGTGTCTTGATTCTCAGCCTACGTGCTGGTAGGCACACAGGAAGCACAGATCTTTCTCTTCCTGGAGTCCGTGCTGCTCAGGCCACTCACCAGGAAGGCAGGCTAGTTGTCTTCTGGTTGGATCCTCCCTGACCTAACATGGCAGGTTCTCGGGAGGCACAGATCTTTTTCTTCCTGGAGTCCGCGCTGCTCGCACCACTCACCAGGAAGGCAGGCTAGTTGTCTTCTGGTTGGATCCTCCCTGACCCAACATGGTGGGTCTTTATGGACTCTTTAACATTACTTTACACTGATCTTAAGAACACACTGGCATCCTGTGACAAACTAGGAACAATGCCATGATTTGTTTGGAAATAATTATTAGCAAGCATTGCTGCATTGTTGACATGCTCTAGCATAGAGCTTTAATACTTATAACTTCAGATATTTGTTATGATCATTTCTTTTATCTGAAAGAAAAGAAACAAACAGGATATATATATATGAAAATAATTTTGTTCTGGATAACTAGTTTTTTTTTTTAATGAGATCCCAACTATTCAGTACTTTTAGCAACTTTCTAAGAATTAGAATGTTGATTCCTTTACCTATTTGACATGTTTCTTACAACTGTCTGCTTTAACCCTTTGGAGATTTCCTTATGTTTATAAACATTTATATTATCTTAATTTTTTTCTTTATTCCTAGTATTATAGACAGCTAAGTGAGGTATAAATTAATAGGCAGTCAGACAGGGATGGGTCCTCCAGGGAGTCAGTGCAGAAGATGAAAACTCACCAGAACTGTGGCTAGAAGCACATCTGAAAAAGGCCGGGCCTCAGGCTAGAACTGAAGTAGCCAGGCTTACACACCTCCCTAAGAAATAAACAACAACTGGAGATTTTACTGTAATTAGTACCAGTAAGTCCATATAGGCATCATGGGGTGAATAGAACATCTGAACACATCCTGTCATCGCTTCTGTCCCTTTCCAAGAAGGTCTCTTATCTCTCTATGTTAGAAGTTATAGATTAGCAAAAGTTAATGGTGCTGAGTGCCTTGCTTCCCTATTGGGTCAGTAATACCTAAGCGACTATACTTGGAATCCTATTGGTTGTACAGTATTTGACCCATGTTGTACCCACCTTGTAATTTTGCTCTGTAAAACATTCTTAGAGAAATAGCTTCTGTGGTAACCCCTTTCAGGACTCCTCCTCTCTCTCAGGAGCTTGCACTTAATAAAACTTTCCTACTCCTAACCTTCTTCATCCCTTAAAATTCATTCCTTGATATTAGAGGGACATAAACTCTGCACATCTGACATCTAGCAGGTTGGGAGTTCTTTTTCCTCATAACAATAGTATCCTCTACAGACATCCTAAAACCCATTTCTAAAGAGGAAGAGGCTTCTCCTTGCTAAAGCTTACCTGCGATGTAGTTTATTGTAGCCTCTCTTGGATTTAGGATTTTCATGCCTATAACATCAGTCTACTTTCTTTATCCTATATTCTATCTGCTGAGGATATGGCCCTGTCCTTTTGACAAAATTGTATAGATTCTTAGTTCCAGAAACATATAAAATTCAAGTTTTCCTTTATCCTTACTTCATGTATTGTTTTTCATAGTAAATGATGTTAATCTTTACTCTTATATTTCCCTTTTCCTTCTTAGTAATCAAGAGGAAAAAAACACTAAACTTGAGTGCCTTTCTTAAAAGAACTGCAAGTTTCAAGATACTGTAAATAATTTACAGAGGAATATATTTTTTAGTTCCCCCACAAGCTATGTTATTATGTATAATGATTTCATATTTTAATAATTGTATGCTGAAATCAAATATCTTGGAGGAAATAGGTTTTATGTTTTAGTGACATAGTGAGTTTATAGCTTACATAACCAAAACATTACCCAGGTTAGAAAACTTTCAGAAAGACGAATTCCTTTTTAATACAGTTCCTTTTTTTGCCCCACACATAGTCATTTGTAATGAAGAAGAACAGCAGTGATACATAAAATATGAGTTGACAAATAACACAGAAAGCATTTATGTGTTAGTTTTGAGTGGCAAGTTTAAATGTGATAGGAATGCTGCTCTGGTCTTTGGTGGGATACAAACACCAATTCTGTGTTATCAAAAATCAAGACGAATAGAAGACCAATCATCTGTCTAATTTCACCATCCATTGCAGTAATAGTTTTTCTCCCCAGGTGGTAACTAGTATTATGGTTTATAAGATCTGACATTTTTGTTCTTGTTATGTTATTTTCTTCATGCCTACAGAAAAAAGGACTATGAAATGAATACTAAAGGATGACAGTTAAAGGTATAAAGCAGAGTAGGTAAACATTTCTGTAAAACTAAAAACACTTTCATATGTCATAGAAAAATTTAAAATAAACTTTGTTACTCATATACCTTTTTTTTTTGGTACTGGGGATTGAACTCACAACCTCATGCCTGCCAGGACTCATATAAATTTAAAAATTAAGTAACCTTTTGTCCTTATGACATTAAAGTGCAACATGCTAAATATTGTGCAGTCACTTGTCAATTTACAACCAGGTTGGAGTTAAAGGTTTTATTTATTCTTTGTAATTTGAAAATAAATTTATTTATTTATTCATTTATATATGTATTTTTTGAGACAGGGTCTCATTATGTAGTTTAGACTGGCCTCAAACTTGTGGTGATCCTCCTGCCTCCAGCTCCCAAGTACTGGGATTACAGGCATATACTACCGCACCTGGCAGCAATTTGAAAATTTTAGCATCTATTTTTTGGTATATAGAATTATTACTATGGAGGATAGTAGGGCAGCCCACAGAATAAACCCAATTTTACCCTTCAATGCCTAGTGTTCCATTTTTGAAATGCCCATAACAGTGGAACATAATGAAATATTTTCTCTTCAAATTCTTTTTCCTTGAATTTTTCTAGGTAACATATATGAATTTTATGTAAAAATTCAAAAAAATCAGTTTTTATTATAAGAGGGTTAATATTATGTTTCTGAAACAGGATGTTTATAATTGGTCTGAGAATACTATAATTTAAATATAAAAGTATACAGAGCAAACGGAACTGAGTAAATAAGAGGAAGCGTTTTTTTTACATAAAATCTAATTTAGTTGATACTCTGCGTTTAAAATTTTTAAGTTGTATTTTCACCTTTTGCATAAGTATATCACTACTTCTACTTGTGCATTTATTGTCAGTGAGAAGGGCTGGAAGGTCAAATTTATGTGGTAGAAATTTTACTGATAGGACTAGAGGTAATACAGAATTAGAACCAGAGACAGCAAAAATGCAAACTATTCCCATTTTATTTTAGTTGGTATTGTTTACTTCTTGGAGAAATTAAAATACTGTGCTAGAAAAATTAACAAAGTAAAAAAAAACAAGAAAATAAAGGAATTACATATGTGGGAAATGGGCAGAAGGGACAATATGGTTCTTTCAAGGAAAAATGAAAAGAATCAGAAGTCATTTGAAAAGATAGTTTCTTTTGTTTTGGGAACATCTTCATGACCTGTTGGTTTATAGACATAGCATTCCTTATTTAATCTAAATAGGATTTATCCTTAAAAATACATAAACAGCTTTTGAGATTATTTTCACTCTTGGAATGATAATAATGTAAGTTAGATGAAATAGTGGTGCTTACATAATTGGAATTGACAGTGAATAAAACCTTTTTTCTCTCCCTGCTGGATCAGTCCTGGCTTCCTTATTCCCAGTGCTCATACTTAGCAAATACTCCAGGTGGTTCTAAGAGTGGTAAATGATTATGCATCTAATCTGATTGAATAGGTGCCTATTGAGTACTGTAGTGATTGTAAAATATTCTAAATGTCACACCTGCTTATAATGTTGACCATCCATTCTTGCCCACCTGCAGTCTGGAACTCTGTATAGGAAGATCTAAAACCACTTGTGCCCCCACAGAGACCATAGGAATTAGTGTTAGTTGCATCCAATAAGGGGAGTGAATTTGAAGTGCACAGGAATCTACTGGATTCCTCAGTGGCATTTACAAGCTGAAGATAGACAAAGACATAGAGGATTTGTTTTTTGATCATCCTTTTTCTTTTCCTCTCTTCTTTTTTTTGTTTTTCTCTCCCTCTCTCCATTTCTTGCTTCCTTCTTTTCCTCCTTCCTTCTTTCCTTCCTTCCTTTACTCTTTCTTTTTTAAAAAAATCTTTATGGTACTGGGGTTGGAACCTGGGGCATGCTGCATGCTAGACAAGCACTATGCCTCTGAGACACATCCCTTGCCTTCCTTTACTCTTTTTGTCAGAAGGTTCCTTCCTTGTGTCCTGCATGTTCTCACCTGTTGAAGGAAGAATGGGGAAAATATTTGTTACATCTCTCCCGGTCACCCCAAAATAGCTTGTTTAATTTCTTCCCAGTGTTCTTCTGTGGACATGTTTTCTTTTTCTGCATTGGTTGTACTAGCTGTCTGGCTGTCATTTTAATAAATCAGATAGTACTAAGATGAATTTTGTTGATTGAATACCTGAGGAGTCTTCAAAGTTTGCCAAATTTCTTAGTCTTTGCTTTTCCTTGAGAGTAAAAAAGCAGATACTCGTTGTTTATAATCAAATCTGTTTGTATATAACACTGACCTTTAACAAAATAATATCACAGATTTCTGATGCAATCTGCTATTTGAATACCAAAATATATTAATGGCAGTGTTTGGATACATCCGGTATAATTTGAACAGCACAGTAACAGTGAGTACTAATATATTAATTAGAATACCACTGAAAAATTACTATGTTGGAACAGACTTTAAGATGACTATGAAGTTTATTTGCTTATAGTACGAAGATTTATAATAATTTATGTCAAGGAAACTTAAATGTGCACTTGATTATTTTTTTTTAAAGTTTTTATAGGTTCCCACATGGTACTGAAGAATTTTGTACTTTTTTGCTGCTTTAGCGTTTTAAATGTCAATATATTCATTTTAATTAATTTATGTTACAACTTTGTCTTCAAGTGTACCCTTTTTAGAATTTTGGTCAGGTCTTTAGATGAAATTATGTGAGGTAAGATGAAATTAGAGTTCTTTCTATTGTTACGGCAGAGAGAGAAATGCAAGAAATCACTCACAGAGGCAGAGAGTGGGTACAAACCCGGCAAACGGTGTCCAGCAAATTACTGGGACCAACCGTTGACACTGAGGGGCAACTGAGTTAGGTTTATATACAGTTGTAGTTCCAGGCAGAAACAGGCAAGGATATATTGTTTCGGAATCTAGCTGGCACAGAGTGTACTTTCCATCGGGGTGGAGGGCAGGGTGCAACCAGTCATCTTACAACAGCTCAGGGTGAAGCAAAGGTGAGGTTTTGCAGTTTGGTCTGCCAGGCTATTTTTGTAAAAAACAATTGTGAGAATAGGATCTTACATCTTTTTATAACTAAAATGTCGGTTGAGACCTAAGATGCTGTTAGTCTGGCTCATTCACGTTATCACTATTTAGAAATCTTAAAAAATAAATTCTGAACATCATATTTTGTGTTTTCAAAGTCTGTTATATTCTATTATATATGTATATGGCTTTTATTATGTTGTAACACGTATCCATTTATGATAATTAGTGTAAACATTTACACCTTTACTCTAGAAGTCGCACTTTTAAAAATCATCACTAGTCAGGCATGTTGGAGCCATGCCTATAATGCCAGCACTTGAGAGACTGAGGCAGGAGGATTTTTGTGAGTTCAAGGCCAGCTTGGACTATGTAGTGAGTTCTGTGTGACCTTAACTACATAGTGAGAACCTGTGTCAAAAAAAAATTATGACTGATTTTGAAAGTATTCACCCTAAAGAAATGGTAAATGTTTGAGAAAATACATATGTTTAAACCAATGTAAACATCATGCTATGTAGGTATGTATTGGAACATAACATGGTACCCTGCTGTTACATACGATTTATCAGTTAAAAAATGACTGAGGAATGAATTGAAATGAACCATAATAGAAGAATCTTGTATTTTACCCCCCAAATATTTATCATTTTCCATCATTTTTGGTCTGCTTACATTGTAAACTATGATTTTAGACTTTGTTTCTTTAATGTTTTTATTCTGTCATTAATTTTTTCTGTTGATTACATCTACTTGGTAAAAATTCATTTCCTATTACATATTTTTGTAACTCATTTTAAAATTAATAGGTTCTAGTAATTTGCTATCTTAATCAACAGATATTTCTTTTTTAGTTCCATCTGTCATTAAATCTTTAATTTTTATGGTCAGAATTTATAGGCTTTCCCTTTGCTATTTACTCACAGTGTTGTAGCTGCTGTACAAGAGCTATAGAATATACCTAGTCCTTCCATCAAGAAGATTATAATTCACAAGATTATAAAACACTGTTCTCTGGCAATTTTTAAGAAAAGGGAAAGCAGCTATTATTATTGACTAGGTGATCTGTCAGGGTCTTTTTTAGTTCTGTGAATCTGTATATAAGGCTGTACTGATAAATATAGTTCCCAAATGCCCCTAAATAAAAGATAGATTTCTTTCTCCTGTTATTTTAATAATGGTTTCTCATGGAATGAAGTGGAAGAAACTAAAAGAGGAGGCCTTAAATACCTCAGTCCTGTTTCTGAATTATATGGTTTGGTATTTATTCTTTAATCTTGGTCTATTTTAAATGCTATAAATTTAGATTTAAATTTGATAACTAACAACTGGTAGTCCTGTTTTGCCCATGTAAAGAACCCATTCTTTGCTGTTTTTAATAGTGACCATATCAGTAATTATGGGAATCTGTGTACTCAGAAATTATATTTGTGTTGTAATCAACTTTTACTTATCCGTGCTAATAAGTATGTTCAAAAGTGAAAATTACCTTCATTCTGGGGAAGGGCTCTTACTTGCTTTGGGAAGGTATATCCGTTATCCCAAATATGAATCCCAGGGGATTTAGCTCAGTGGCATAAGCGCCTGCCTGGTAAGCTCAAGGTCGTGAGTTCGATCCCCAGTATCAAAAAAAAAAAAAAAAAAAAATCCCTTCTACCCAAGGTTATTTGGGCAGTTAAAATATTAACTGTAACTCCATTTATACAGTTTATGATTTTATGAGATACTAACCTATCTTAAAGTTGAATTTAAATGGACTTTCATTTATATTATCAATTTCAGGTATTGATAGAGTGTTAAATTGTATATTTCTAGATACCCATAATGTGTTTTCCTAGTTCTTTTGTGTTACAGTTATGTTTTAGGTATTTTTAAATATACAACTACTAAGTATAATAAGCAATTAGACATTTTGGTGATTTTTATAAAGCAAATCAACTCATTAAATGAGTATGAATTCTTCTTGAATAATAAATCTATGAAAACTGCTAAGTACATGCTAATCTCAGAGCCTTCTGTGCTGTAATGTCTTAACTGAGCTGTTATTTTATGCACAGGAGTGCTGTTTTTAGCTTCATTTGGTTGTTAAATGAAATGTCAATAGAAGGATTAGCCAGTTTTATCTTAAGCATCAAACATATCTGTTAACAATACTTATGAGATTAACAATACATTGTTGAGTTTTGTGTGGCATACCAAACACACTCCCTGAGGCCCAGGGATATAACTTAGCAGCACAGTGCCTGCTTGGCAGGCGTGAGGTTTTGAGTTCAATTCCTGGTACAAAGGGGAAAAAAATGAAACACACTCTCTGACAAAATTAACACACACACACACACACACACACACACACATCTGAGCCCTTTGCCGATGATCTGTCACTACGTTTGTATACATACACACTGACATTTATATTGTGAGCTTGTTTTAGTGATTTCTTCTTTGGGTTATATTTGCTGATACATTTTCCTTTTTTTTTTTTTCTTTTGACCAGTCAGTTATTGAAAAGAGGTCCTACTGAAGAAGGGGCTCTGTCATTTCCTCCTTTGCCTGTTTTCTGCTATGTAGTTTATTTTAGTCTGTATTGGAAACATAGCTTCAGGCTCATTTGACTATAGGTAGAACTAGAGTATGCTCAGAGAAAGAAAGTGGCTAAGGAAAGCTACATTGCCCAGATGCAAGCATTGCCTACCCAAAACTCATCTGCGTGCATGATTTGATGTAGTTACATATTTGCTACTCTCAAGAAAGCCATTCCCTTGCTTATATTTCCAGATAAATATCATGGAAAATAACTACCCTATGAGTAATTGTCCTATTAAATTCTTTTCATTATGAACAATAACATTTGATGGAACATTATAAATGATAGTAATTGGTGATAACTATTTACATGAAAGGGAGACACAGGGATTAGATATTAGAACTTTCCTATTTGTGGATCTGCTAACTGTGTGGTACATTTAATTATCATCATTGAGAAGTAGATTGATGTGAATTGTAATAGAATAACCTTTTATTTGTATGTGTGTGGAGTGGGATTTTTTTTATGAGAGAGAGAGAGGACTAATTATTTTGGACATAGTCAAAGTCGTAACTGTTTTTTAATTTCTAACCTGACAGATTGTTTTCTTTGTCAACTTACTAAGTTAGGTAAAGGTGCTTTGCATATTCTTTTTAGATTATTGATACATTTAGATAAAAATCTCTATTTCCATTTTAATGGACATTAAAAAGCATAATTCAGTCTTGTAGAGTGGGTATTTGTGTGAACAAGATGTATGTGTCAAGAAAGTAATCATGTTCTAATTTTTTATTTGTCTAATAGGTCACTTTGGACAATTGTGTCGAAGTTGGACGGATTGCGAACACTTACAATCTGACAGAAGTGGATAAATATGTCAATAGTTACGTCTTAAAGAATTTCCCTGCATTGCTGAGCACTGGGGAGTTCTTGAAACTCCCTTTTGAGCGTCTTGCCTTTGTGCTTTCCAGTAATAGCCTTAAACACTGCACTGAACTTGAGCTTTTTAAGGCTACCTGTCGCTGGCTTCGCCTGGAAGAGCCTCGGATGGACTTTGCTGCAAAATTAATGAAGAACATCCGATTTCCACTGATGACACCACAGGAGCTCATTAATTACGTGCAAACAGTAGATTTCATGAGAACTGACAATACTTGTGTGAATTTGCTTTTGGAAGCCAGCAATTACCAAATGATGCCATATATGCAGCCAGTTATGCAGTCAGACAGGACTGCCATTAGGTCTGACACCACTCACTTGGTTACACTAGGAGGAGTGCTGAGACAGCAGCTGGTTGTCAGTAAGGAATTGCGCATGTATGATGAAAAGGCCCATGAGTGGCGATCCCTAGCTCCCATGGATGCCCCAAGGTACCAACATGGCATCGCGGTCATTGGAAACTTCCTCTATGTTGTTGGTGGACAGAGTAATTATGACACGAAAGGAAAAACAGCAGTCGATACAGTGTTCAGGTTTGATCCTCGATATAATAAATGGATGCAAGTTGCATCTTTAAATGAAAAGCGC
Organism: Dasyprocta punctata; assembly: GCA_004363535.1. Classification (NCBI taxonomy): domain Eukaryota; kingdom Metazoa; phylum Chordata; class Mammalia; order Rodentia; family Dasyproctidae; genus Dasyprocta; species Dasyprocta punctata. The sequence continues at coordinate 44,965 of RJWM01008578.1, read as the reverse complement.
ACCTTCTTCCACCTAAGTGCCCTCAAAGGATATCTGTATGCCGTTGGTGGACGAAATGCAGCTGGGGAACTGCGTAAGTGTGTGCATTCATATTATGCAAGGAGACCAATGTCTTTCTTTACCCAGGAATTCTTTTCATATCATAAACAATCAGTTCTATGAGTTACAGACAAAAAGTATAGCTAAGGTTTTATTTTAAGACTATTAGAAAATATCAGAAACCATCTGCATGCCTTATCTGGACAGATACAGTTGGTCAGAGTATGTCTTAGTTACTTCTCTCTCATTGCAGAGATAAAATACCAGACACCCAAATTAAGGAAGGAAAGGTTTATTTTGCTCACATTTTGTGGAGGTTTCAGTCCCTAATCAGCTGGTTCCAAGGCAGGGTGGCATGGCACAGGGGCAACAGTTCATGGAATCAGAAGACAGGAAAATCAACAAGAGCATAAATGGGGGAAAGCCTCTTTTCCTCCCTTATATTGTATGCAGGCTGTCCACCCTAGGGTGGGTCCTTTACACTCACGCCATCTCTGTGCCCTCCTCTTGCACAGGCTCAAGATATTTACAAAGTGAGAACCCTGACCCTCTGCTGAATCACTTAAACTGTTAAACTCAGATTGATACAATGTATCAAACATTATAGGGCACTTATAAATTTATTTGTATGTTGTAGAATATTTTATTTGTGCAATATACATTATTTTCAATATGAAAATTTAATTAGAAAGTATATTAAACTAACTTGAATTCTAATAGAACCTTGGAAAAAAGTTTGACATGTTTACTCATTTTCCAGTCTTAAAAGTCCACATGGTATTTTACTGAACTGGCTAAAAATCTTTATTTACAGAAGACAGTCTTTTGTTGTGTCTTCATTTTCATAATTTGATATCTGTTAGAGGCCACATAGTAAGATAATATCCTTTATAGATTAAATATACAAAGTTCAATATTAAAGTTTATTTTGGGTATTCTCTGTAACTATTAGTTTCAAAATCATTCTCTTTTTGAAATATCAGGCAGTTTTCTTCATTGTAAACTAATCTGGTAAGCCCATTAAATGGTCACTTTTTTTCTTTCTAATCTAAGTTTGACCACGAGTATATTTTAACATAGAAATACTGGGCTTTTTATTTTGGAAGTGAAAAGAAATAAGAGAATCGTGACTTTTGTGAACAGTTCTTTAAAATTCCCAACTATTTGTTTTTATTTAGGCTTGAAAAATAAATCCCCAAAGCTTAACCTAAGGATAATGACCTTTTTTTAAAAAAAATTTCACCTATGGACGATGTGAGACCATTTTTATTTTATTTCATAAACTGCATTTTCCACAAATGTATATCTGATTATAGTATGGATACCAATACTCTGTGCCATGGTACAGCTCTCATTCCAATTGCAGTCTAGTTTTTGATATTTCTCCCCTTTGAAATGATCTATAATATATAAATAATTAAACTTTTGTAGAAACGATTGCTTTCCTTGAAATCATAATGCCCATCAAGTACATTCTGGTTGAAATCTTTTGTTACAATATACTAAAAGCTTAAAAATTGTGGTTGGCTTATTAAGCATACTCAAATGGAATATCTTGATTCCAGAAGAGCCTTTAGGTCAAAAAGAGTCATTACATAGAAACAAGAAACAAGAGGCTTCATGTTTTCTCCCATTGAGTTCCTTATATATTATTCTCAAGCAGAAAACAAGTAGTCTGTCTCATCTTGTCATATTCTATATTGGTTAGTTATCCAAATTTGATGTACCCTTCCCTGATTATCTCTCTTCCCACTGAACAATATCAATGAGTTATTCTAAATTATATCCATTAATGATCATCTCTTTGTACATATAAATAAGAAAAGAACTTATATCACTTTACTTTTCCAGTTTTTCTGTCCCCATTGTTTTTGCAGAGTCACAGATTTTGGTTGTAAAGCAACTCTTGCTTGTGTTTCTGAATGCTCTAGCCAAAGGCTGAGTTTTTAACTTTTCTCCTACCCTACATGCGTTTTTAAGGAATACCCCCACCACAGATATCTGTTATAATAAATGAACATTCCTGTATTAACTGATTACGCTGGCACATTCATACGCCTATGAAGATAGACAAGGGGTAGGAGAGGGTGGCAGCAAAGAGGATTGATGAGAAAATCATTTAAAAATGTAGTAAGCTCACTATCACCAGTACATCTTTATTCTTCATGTACTTCATAACTACCTCATATATAATTGCAAAAAACCAATAGCAATATTTATGAGACATTTTTAAAAATCATTTCATGAAATGTATGGACCTAAGGAAAAGCTAAGTCTACTAGTACATAAAAAAAGAAAAAAATACCAGTGTGCCTGTGTGCCTAGCTTATTGCTGAAATATGACTCCTCAGAAATGCTGCTCTCCTGACACTGGTTACAGTGGGAAACTAGAGGAGGGTTACAGGAGCTGTCAGTTAAGTAAAATAGGCTTTAGTTATTTCTGTCACCTTGCAAAATTGTATCATATAAGAAACTGATTTTCCTTTGGAATTTTCTGTACTGAAGAAGAATATGACTGCTTGCGTATCTTTTACTTTAGTTAAATATTAGTCAAGCTTTCAAATAATGAAATAATTTGTAAAAAACATTAAATGTTTATACAATAAAATTACTAAAATTTATCAAATGCTTCTATATCCCTTGATGGATTTTAGTCACTAACCAGTGGTCTAGGATTCTACAGCCCTTTTTCCCCTTGTGGGAGCCATTATTGTCATATTTTTTTTCAGGCCAAATCTCAAAGAACAAGGAAGTTCTGCGGCATCCCTTGTGATTGATTCCAGTCTCCAGTGGAATCATAGGAGAAAATAAGAACCCCTGATATATATGAAACAAGCAACCTAAGTGCAATTAATACATTGGAGAGATTCTCTGGTTTACACATAAACCCCTTCACCTACTGAAATTGATTCTGTAGATTAAGGGTCAGAAAACTTTTATAAAGAGTCAGAAAGTATATATTTTCAGCTATATGAATTCCTTAATCTATAGCACAGCTTATCAGCTCAACCATTGTAGTGCAGAAGCGCCTGTAGGCAATGCATAACATACGATGAGGGTACGTTGCATTAAATCTTTATTTATAACCCCTGCAATTCGGTGAATGGTTTTCATATAATTTCATGCCATCAAATAGTTCCTTCAGTCTTTTCCAGCCCTTTAAAACCTTAAAACCATTCATATAGTTATCATGTATGTCATGCAAAAACAGGCAGTGGGCTGGATTTGGTCCACAGACTAAAGTTTGCTGACCCCTACTCTAGATTTTCTCAGTTGTCTCTTTAGCATTCCCAAGTCTTATAGATTAACATGAAGTTACCAATAAAGGTTAAAGAACTAGAAAAGATCAGCGAGGCTGGGCATGGTGGTGCATTCCTGTAATCCCAGCACTCTCGGAGACTGAGGCAACAGGGTTTAGCTTATCCTGAGCCACCTAGCAAGATCCTGTCTCAAAACAAATAAAAATTAAAAATTAAAAAGGGATGGGCATGTAGCACTGAACTTGATGCCCAGTACCAAAAAAAAAAAAAAAAAAGGAAAAGAAAAGATGAAGGAGACAGATTATTTAAGCTAGAAGAATTAAAGTTTAGGGTTGATGAACTAACTGTTACTACATAGTTACCATGTCATTGATGGTTAATGTCCATCTTACTCTTAGAGGTGCCTATACGAGAAAGTATAGATGGATTTCTGTAACATTATTAGGAAAAAGATGCAATTAACTCACTGATAGAGGAACAGCTCTCTTTCTACATAGGAAAAAATCAATAATCATAAAGAATTTTTAGCTAATCAACTCCAGTGTAAAAATAGTAAGAGAAAACTAAGGGAAATCACTTCAGGCCAGTTTCAATTAAATGTAGAAAATGACTTTTATGGTATAGAAGTTTCAAAATTCTAGGCATAGTTCTATTTTAAGAAAAGTATACAACTATAGTGAAATCTGTCTTTGGCTTCAAATAGATGGAAAAGATGATCTGTGGATTTCTTTTAACACCATTTTTCTGTTAGGATGCATTACTAGATTACTTTATTATATAATATATTTCCATTAATTAATTTGCTAATACCGTATACAAATCAATGTACTAGGTTACCTGTTAAATGTAGACAGAGTGAAAGATAATAATGTATATTTAGTCATATTTTCTTGTGTGGTTGAATTCATACTAAAGGTAAATGGAAATGAATGTCCGAAAAGACACCTTACCACAGAGAAATAATAAATGTTTGACATGGCAGATATACTAATTACCTGGATTTGATAATTACAAAATGTACACATGTATCAAAATACCAAATTATGCCCCATAAATATGTGCTATTGTTACGTGTCAATTAAAAATAAAATAAAATTTAAAAAGGCATCCAGTGCCTTGAAATAGTCAAGTATATGTAGCAGTTTAACTAGTTGTTAATTATGGAGATAGTCCTTATTTCAAGATAAGATTTTGTCAAATCCTAAGAAGCTTCTATCTGACAGAAAGATTTAAAAGAAATCGAGTTAGTAACAATTCAGGCCTGAAGCAATAAGCAAAGCCAGCAAGAGAGCCGATCCAGTAAAAGCCTTTGAAATAAGACTAAAAATTTATACCTAAAGTAAATGGAAAAGAAAACAGTGCAGGAATACAAGACATGGTAACATACAGGTATGAGTGGAAGTCAAAAAAGGATTTGCATTAGTGAATTTCATAAGTGAAACCAGTGAATGGAGCAGAAAAACAATCTCTTCCTCACTGCCTCCTCCTTCTTGCTTGTGGTTAAGCAGAGAATCTCAGACAGTGGTTCATGCATAAATTAGATACCTTGTTCTAATGGCATGACAAAATAGTACCACTCAGTAGACTTCTACTGTATATGTCACTCCCAAGAACTACATCATATGGCTAAACAAATCTTCAGGGGAACCTATTAAATTGAATTTTGTTTTGAGGTTGGTGCAGAGGTTCCTAGAGCATTGTCATGGTTTTGTTGTTTAAAAAAAAAAAAGCAAGGTTGAAGAAGGCAAGACATTGACTTTACATTTGACAGAATCTACAATAAATAATGTGAACGTTTCAAGTCAATCTAGATTTTGTTTTTGACCAGAGTCATTATCACAGCCCTATTTCTTTCTATCTTTTTTTTTTTAAATTAAATTTTCTACCTGTTTTGACTGTCACTGTTCTGGTCTTGAGGTTGTAACAGGTTGCTTGTATGAGATTTAAGTAAGTTAAGGTCACTTCTCCAAAATACTTTATAATAAAGATGATAAATTTACTATTCAGAAGTCTCCTTTATAAAGATCTTTAGTTCTTAGTATCTTACTATGCCAGTCATCTAGTCATCTTCAGATTGTAGTACTTGCTGCAATGGGGGATGAGATATGGAAGCTGTTAGCTTATAAGTGTACATGCAGAGATATTATTGTCAGTATCTATTGGTAGTGTGGATGTGAAATAAATCAATAGGCTTTAGCAATTATAACATAAACCAGGCAGCATATGCACTTTCATTCTCAATGTAAAAATTTGTTTCATATATGGCAATCACATTCCTGTAGTCTCAGCACCCTAGTAGGCTGAGCAGCAGAATCACTACAAGTTTGAGTCCAGCTTGGGCAACTTAGTGAGCCCTGTCTCAAAACAAAATACTTTTCTGAAGAGCTAGGGATTTATCTCATTGTGAAGGCCCAGTGTTCAATCCCCAGTATAAAAAATGATTGCTTCATATATATTCATGCTTGTTCCTGTTTAGTATGTCACCACAGGGACCCAGAATTGAGGTATTTTTCCTTTCTTTTAGTATCTTTTTTATCTTTTTCCTCTCCCCTTTTTATGACAAATAATTTTATAGTAAGATAACCAGATTGCCCCCCAAAAAGAAACTTTACCAATGTCTGTGTTATATATGTGCACCAATTCCACTCAAGGAATGTAAACATTATGTACTGTAAACATGTGTTCATAAACACAAAAGAAAATTAGTTAGAATCTTACATTGTATAGTCTAATATAACATCTATTTTTTTTTTTCATACCAGGGATCGAACTCACAACCTCATGCCTGCCAGACAGGTGCTTAGGCCACTGAGCTAAATCCCCAGCCCTAATATAACATCTATTAATGGTTCGTATTAATGTAGTGTCAGTAATTACTATAAGATCCCCCAAGTATCTCTCATACCTATAATATGTATGCTTCAGAGATTTGAATATTATTTTTGTTTCACCTAATAAAAAACAATTAACTGCTAAATTTAAGATTAAAATAATTTTGTTTTTTCTCTCTTTTTATAAAATAGCTACAGTAGAATGTTATAATCCAAGAACAAATGAATGGACCTATGTTGCCAAAATGAGTGAGCCTCACTATGGACATGCTGGAACTGTGTATGGAGGAGTGATGTATATTTCAGGTGCGTAATTATCATGTGAACACAAATAATAATACACGTGCTTCTAAAAAAAATGGATAATAAAAATAAAAGTTATATTGATTTTAGAGGGTATTTTTGTGTGTACATTTGCATATAAATGCTTTGAGCATTCCGTAAATTCTAAGGCTAGCAACAAATGAATCCTACTATAGATGTGTAACTTAGAAGAAACTGGAAAGCATTCAGATCTCGAATTTACTTTCCAGTACTATAGCCTGTATTCTAATGAGTACCATTCATAGCTAGCAAAAAATTACTTTAATTTACTTAAAATTTAGTTACACTATCTGAGGAAATACATCATTATGTAATAAATACTGTGCATAAACATGCATGAGAATGCCTAATGTTCATTTTCTCTTTTGGTGTAGCCTGCAAAATAGTATTTTCTTTTTCCTTCACATTATAATGAGGTTCTATTATGGTGTCACTAAGTGAATAATTCTGTGCTAATGCAACATTTTAGGTACATTCAGAGATATTTTTTCTGTTAAAAATTCCAGAATGTCTACAGTTTATTCAGTATCAAAATAACAACTTTCATTCACAAATTATTGCTGTTCGAATCACCCTTCTGTAGAATTAAGAAATTTGTCTTCATGTATTGATCGCTTCTGAAATTGATAGTTAATTTCATTAGGGTCTTATTGTTTGGCCCTGGTATAATCTGTCTATGACAGTTTTTCTCCTGTCCAAATGCCTGCCAGTGCCAGACTAGCAGTTACATTATTAGTGATCAAGGGTCTTAAGGGGTTGTCTGTGGACTGATTCTCTGAACACTGCTTTATGAAATCTGTAATCAAGAAGGATCAGTGAGAGGCCCATAGTGAGTGATTGGCAGGTTTCTGGTGTTAAATTCATGAACAGCTATAGGACGTCTTATATTGAAAGAACCATCCAGGAAATCATATGCTCCACTAGTCAATCATTTACACTACCTACTTTATGGGCAGAGCTACTGTGCCATTATAATGGGAGCTCCAAATCCTCTGGGGAAAAAAAATGATACCTAGTTGTTTTGGTGGTGCTTCAGCATTGTAGGTATATATTGAAGAAATTACTTCCCAATCAAGGGTAGGAAGGGAACCAAGCTGATTTTCAAACCAATGAACACTACTTTGTAAGGGAGAGGAAAATAATGATAGCCATTTGGCCACTGGACTTTTGAATGATACGGCTAAAGATTAGCTTAGTTTTTTCCCTTGCCTTCAAAAGACGTAGTTTGATCCTTTCATTGTACAAACTAATTTAAAGGGATTCTATGAATATATTTTGTAGATGATACAGATTTGATAGATCAATAGCAAACTACTGCACCTATCAAATTGTTTAGTTTTTTTAAATGTACATTCTGATAGCAAATGACATTACTGTGCCCAGCAAAATCTCTGCAAATCTAAACAATTGTGTAATAAGCTTGTGCATTATTTGCACAAGACTTTCAACTTTTTGCAAGCATTTTGTTAAATATCTGTCTCCTCATTCACAATCTTAATGAGACAACCAGAGGATATATTCTAGATTAGCATGGGAAGAAATGGACACCTGGAGAGGGTACCCACTAAAATGCTTTGTGGTTGGGATTTATTACAGACCCAACACTTTATTTTATTTTATTTTATTTTTTGCAGCACCGGGGTTTGAACTCACAACCTTGTGCCTGCCAGGGCAGGTGCTCAAGGCACTGAGCCAAACTCCCAGCCCTGGTCTTTTTTGAAGCAGGGTCGCACTATGTAGCTCAGGCCGGCCTTGCGCTTGCGTTGTAGCCCAAGCCAGCCTCGAACTCACAACACTCCTCCTACCTCAGCCTCCCGAGTACTGGGATTAAAGGCGTGCACCACCAAGCCCGGCTCCCCAACGCTTTTTTTTTTTTAAGAGCAGAGTATATTTATTGAGAGAAAGAAAGCTTCTATCTGGGAGAAAGACAGAAGGGGTCCCAAGTAGTTTGCCAAAAACTCTCTTTTCTAGGGACTTTTATATAGTAAAACCACGAGGTGAGATGTCCAAGATGGGAAAACATGGGAAATCACAAGGCAAAGGGGCATGAGGTGGGACAGAACTGTGGTCAACGAATAAAATTAATTGCTCAGGTAAAATTGATTAAATCAGGAACAAATGGGGAAGCGAGTCATATAGTAAGCGGACATGCTTAAAGAACAGTGATTCTTCCTGTAGGGGGTTGGGATGGTGACTCCTGAATTCCTCAGGGTGATAGAGAACTATTTCAACTGTCAATCCTTAGGATATGGGTATATTTGCTTTACATTTTGTGCAGACCCAACTCTTAACAGTGGATGAAATATATTTTCCCTTAGTAATGCCTACTAAGTAACATGGGCCTCCATTTGAGAAAGTCAGTACAGTAATAAAAGCAATTTTTTCATTCCTTAAGATCATGGAAATACTATTTTTCTTATTTTTAGTCTAAACAATATTTACAGAGGTCAGGCATTTATAAGAACACTTGATAAGCTATAATGTGTCATAATATGTAGCTATAAGTTACTTATGATAGAGAGCCTTACTTTTTCATTTGTATGATCTGTTTTCCTCATATCTGTTGTTTTCATTCTTTAGGAGGAATTACTCATGACACTTTCCAAAAAGAGCTCATGTGCTTTGACCCTGATACTGACAAATGGATCCAGAAGGCACCGATGACCACTGTCCGAGGCTTGCATTGTATGTGTACAGTGGGAGAAAGGCTCTATGTCATTGGTGGCAATCATTTCAGAGGAACCAGTGATTATGATGATGTCCTAAGCTGTGAATACTATTCTCCTATCCTTGACCAGTGGACCCCTATTGCTGCCATGCTAAGAGGGCAAAGTGATGTTGGGGTTGCTGTCTTTGAAAATAAAATCTATGTGGTTGGTGGGTATTCTTGGAATAATCGTTGTATGGTAGAGATAGTGCAGAAATATGATCCAGATAAAGATGAATGGCATAAGGTGTTTGATCTCCCAGAGTCCCTTGGTGGCATTCGAGCTTGTACACTAACAGTTTTTCCACCTGAAGAAACTACACCATCACCTTCTAGAGAGTCCCCTCTTTCTGCACCCTAGCATCATCCCTACAACTAAGATGCTATAGTCTTATCTTTGCAATGTGTCACGAATTCTCTTCTTTTCCCCCCCTTAAGTAGTATATGTGTTAGGATTAGCCTCCAGTAATTGATACAGATATTGGAAAAAAAAAGATGATATTGATGTTACTCGTGCTGTTTGTTTGGCCTAGAGTGTTTCTAAAGTGATAACAAACCATCTTGGAACTGTATCCCATAGAAGCTGATGTTTAACATATGAAAAAATGGTATTATCTATGAATGTTTCTTCAGTACTTTTTAATGCTGTGTACTGGGTGTAAGGTATTTGTCATCTTACATTATAAGCCAAGTTGAAGGTGGATTATAGTAAATGTACAACTGTGCTCACTAGGCTTCAAAGTAAAAGGTTTCCTTTCATCTTTGATTGTAAGATGTCAAAGGGAGGCAGCCTGCTCCAACAAGAAACAATATACAAAAGGTTGCCAACTCGCATGAGCTACCTCCCTCTTTTCATAAAGTATTTTTGACATATCTGTCAACCCACCCTACTGTGAGTGCATTGAGAACATAAAAAGTTTCTTAGACACACAGGAGAAATAACTGAAATTCACAAATGTTAATTTTAAGAAAGCATGACCCCTCTGCTTATTAAAGAAAGATTGGGGGGGATGTTTAAGTGTGTTTAAATACACACATATACTTATTTAAAAACACACATTTTTAAAGATTGTCAGATCAAGTAAATGTGAAGTTCAAAAATTTCTTCTAAAGAGCAGCTTCCATTAAAATGGGAATTCGGTATGCACATACCGAATGCAAGTATGTAGACCCATACTGAACTTAAGTGGATAAGGGCTAGAAATTTTGAGCAACTAAATTTGTCATTTGACCAAACTTTATCTTCAAAAACTATATTTACTCCTTCTCCTTTGCTGTTGAGGTAACTTGCATACTATATGTATTCTGTATACTCTCAGTTCATAAGGTTGTTTAGCACAAAGTATAGCAGCTTCACCTGGAGAGCTGCTTTTGCTCAATAAATTCAACTTCCATGTTTTATCTATTTTTTGTTGTTGTTCAATAAAAAAAATTTAATGTCATTGTGTTTTGAGGCATCCTGTTACTGTCTGATTATCTTTTATTAAATACTGATTTTTGCAACACTCAGTTAATCAAAATGCAGAGCACTAAATTAGTTGGATGACTAATTGTTTATGACTTTCATTTAAGGAAGACTTTGACCAAGTCTAATTTTATTGATGAAAACTCATTGCTGGTTTTCTTTCAAAAATCAATTTGTGGAAGATCCATTTCTACAGAACTGTTGAGACAGGACTAAGCTGTAGGAGCAGTTAAGTTTATTGCTTTCAGTTTTTTTTTTTTAACAGGTTCTCACTGTGTTGTCTATATGACTAACCTTGAACTGGACTACTACTATCCTCTCTTGGCCTCCTGAATAGCAGGGATGGGGGTGTGCCCTGCCACGCCCACCTTAGAGAGCAGTTGCATTTCTGAGGTCAGTTTCCCTCATAAGGACTGAACACATTGAGGTTGCAGGGCCTATTGGACACGTATTCAGAGATACCCTGTAGACAGTTATTTTGGGTAGGATGACAGTGCACACAGTGACTTCACAAGTGTCTGCATGAAAATAGTTCTCCAGTCCCTGACTGAGCATAATACTCCCCAAGTTAAGGAAGCAAAGAACTACCACAGGGTCTTCAGAGAGGCTGAACTCTTGAGAGACATGATAAAGAAGGGACACTGTGATATGAGAGAGTAAGAACTGCGTTTCTGGACACTTCCATCTCTGGGTTTGAGTCTGCTGTTTGCTGTATAACCTGGGCAAGCTATTTAACCTCTCTGCATCTGAGATTCCTCCTGTAAAACTGAGATGAAAAGAAAAAAAGACTTATTTTTGCCTACTGTGAAGGGATTGTATAAAATAATCTCAAAGCTTTGTTCTTGACCTAGGATCCTAAAGGAAAAAAATGTTTTCATAAAAAATTATTTGAGAATCATGTTTCTACCATATTGTGATCTCTCCTGTTTTATCAGTAAATAATGATCGTCAAATGGAATCTGTACCAAAAATTTAGCACTACTCAAAAACAACTAGAGGGTCATCGCATTTCTTAATCAGTTTGGAGTTAGCATGGATTCACCATGTCCTGGTGAGTTAAACATAATTAAGGGACACAATTTTCACACCAGTGGTACTATTGAACAATGGGAGTGATATAGGGGGATGAAACTCCCGACCTACTAGATGTCTGGTACAAGTTTGTGTTTTCTAAAATCAAAGAATGAATTTTAGGAACAAGTTCGTGTTCTCTAAAATCAAAGAATGAATTTTAGGAACAATGGAGGTTAAGAGTAGAATATATTTATTGAGAGAAAGAAAGCTTTTCTCTGAGGGACGGAAGGGGTCTCGAGCAAGTTGCCAGGGACTTTGTCTTTTCTAGGGACTTTTATAGAGTAAAATCATGGGGTGAGATGGGTTCAAGGTAGGGAAAAAGGGAACTTGCAAGATGGGCATAAGGTAGGACATAACTATGGGTAACCAATGAGATTTAATTGCTCAGGTAGAATTGATTAGATCAGGGACAAATGGGAAAATGAGTCACGTAGCAAACAGACAATACAGACAAAACTGTCTCCCCCACAGTTGCAAGGTATCTGGGCTTCTGCACTTGCTCCTTTGAGGACCTGGTCCTGTCTCACTGCCTATATTTCTAACTAACTCAGCTGCCTGTAACAGGATGACCTGGTATAAATTTGAAAGACACCTGGGTGGAGACTGTTCTTAAGTGAGAGCAACTGGTCTAGTGATTTCAGGTTTCTGTTTATAGGCAGAGTGGATTTAGCCATTTGCATTGAGCTAACTCCTGGCCCTGAGTGGAGGAGTGCACAGGACAGACTAATGATACTAAAACAGTCTACTGTGGATATTCCTAGTCAGCCTGCTGTACTCCAAGTAGCAAAAGTTCTTTGTATCCTGTGGCCTTTTCCCTCTGTCTGCAGAATCTTCACCATTCAGTCTGTAGAAGAAAAAGGAGAGTACTGCAGGTATGGGAAGGTTAATCTTCAGGGAGGCATATGTCTCTTCAGCCACATTCTACTGGCTAACAGTCAGTCCTGTTACAGGAAACTGAGTTAGACAAAAATATTATAGGCAGTCAGACAAGGCTAGGTCCTTGAAAGAACCGGTGCAGAAGTTCAGATACCCTGTAACCTCTAAGGAGACAGGCACCTCCTGCTGTGGACCAGATCTCAAGACAAAAGAGAACAAATACACCCATATCCTAAGGACTGATATTCTAAATAGTTCTCTATCACCCTGAGGAAGTCAGGAGTCAACATCCCAACCCCCTACAGGAAGAGTCACTGCTGTTAAATATCCCCGCTTACTACGTGACTCGCTTCCCCATTTGTCCTTGATTTAATCAATTTTACTTGAGTAATTAATCTTATTGATTAACTGTAGTTATGCCCCACCTTATGCCCACTTTGCAGGTTCTCATTTTCCCAGCCTTGGACCCATCTAACCTCATGGTTTTACTCTATAAAAGTCCCTAAAAATGACAGTCTTTAGCAACCCGCTCAGACCCCCTTCTGTCCCTCAGACAGAAGCTTTCTTTCTCTCAATAAATATATTCTGCTCTTACCCTCCGTTGTTCCTAAAATTCATTCTTTGATTTTTAGAGAACATGCGCTGGACGTATAGTAGGTTGGGAGTTTCATTCCTCCATATCATTTGGAGGTCTAGGATCATTTTTCCTATATCACTGTGACCATATTGATATAGGGGAACAAAACTCCCAACCTACTATATGTCCAGTATGAATTCATGTTCCCTAAAATTGAAGAATGAATTTTAGGAACAACGGATTTTAAGAACAGAAATATTTATTGAGAAAAAGAAAGCTTCTGTCTGAGAGAGACAGAAGGGGTCCCCAGTGGGTTGCCAAAGATTCTGTCTTTTCTAATGACTTTTATAAAGTAAAACCATGATGGGGAAAACTGGGAACTCGCAAGGCAGACGGGTTTGAGGTGGGACAGAACTGTGATTAACCAATAAGATTAATTGTTTAGTTAAAATTGACCAAATCAGGGACAAATGGGGAAGCCAGTCACATAGTAAGCGAGCATTCTTACGGATCAGTGACTTTCTGTAGGGGATTGGAATGGTAATTTCTGGCTTCTCAAGATGATCCATACCTAATCCCTAATGTTTATACTTAGGGTGTGGTTGTATTTGTTTTGCCTTCTGTCTTGAGATCTGGCCCTCAGCAAGAGGTGTGTGTGTCTTCCAAGGTTACAAGACATCTGGTTCTGTGTACAGGTTCCTTTGAGGGCCTACCCCTGTCTGACTGCCTATAATATTTCTAACTCAGTTGACTGTAACAACATGAACACAAATGGAACTGTAAAAGAGGAAATAGGGTTGGTGATCCATCGCAGCCTGCCATAGAAAATAACACAAAGCATACACAGTTCTGTGACAACTTATCTTTTCTGCATCTATGACGTATTATTTAGAAGCAATTAATTTCACACTTTACAGTAAGAGCTATTATTAAGCAATTTTAACACCTGGGAAATTATTACACATCTTAGTTTACCCTGAATTCCATACTTTTTTCTATGAAAACTTGCTAGTCATCGGTCGGCCTTATAAACATTTCTTACATTTGCTGGTCTTAAATTCTTGGTTCAGTTCAAAAAGAGTTACAGTGAGCTATGATAGAAGAAACAAAGTGAGGCAAAAAGGAGACCATACAAAATTTTCAAAATTGTATTTAAAAGAAAAAGCAGTTTTAGTAAACAAGCCCGCTTTATTTACTTGTTTTCCTTCTCAAAATAGCAAACCTAGGCAACTCCCTTCAGCTCCAAAGCGGTCTGCCCATTCCTTTTTACCTGCAAATACTTCTCTTTCACAACTGAAGGGACCTCCCTTTTGGCATTTCCCACAAGAATGGCTCACTTAGGGTGGGCCATCCTCTCCCATCCTCTAATACTGAGATTGAAATTGAGACTACAGATTATCAAATTCACAGATTTCCACCTCCCAAAACACATAAAATATCCCAGTTCCCAACCGTACTGTGCCTCATTTCTTTGAGTAAATTCTGCTCTTAAGTGCGTCCTGTCTTGCTCTAATCAGTCTTTCTCCTGCCTCTTTTACTGAGGCATCCTAAAAATTATTTTTCGTGACAGTGTTACAGGCATCTGAGTTAGTTAGAAATATTATAGGCAGTGAGACAGGGCTAGATCCTCAAAGGAGCCAGTACAGAAGCCCAGATAACTTGCAATTGTGGGGGAGACAGACACCTGCTGTGGGCCAAGCATCAAGACAAAAGATGAAACAAATGCACCCATATCCTAAGGACTGATATTCTAAATAAATCTCTATCACCCTGAGGAAGTTAGGAGTCACCATCCCTACTTCCTACAGGAAGAGTCACTGCTCCATAAGAATGCCTGCTTTCTGTGTGACTCACTTTCCCATTTGTCCCTGATCTAATCAATTTTACCTGAGCAATTAATCTTATTGGTTAGCCATATTTATGTCCCACCTTATGCCCACCTTGCGAGTCTCCAAGTTTTCCTCATCATGGACCCATTTCATCTGGTGGTTTTACTCTATAGAAGTCCCTAGAAAAGACAGAGGCTTTGGCAACCCGCTCAGGACCCCTTCTGTCCCTCATAGAGAAGCTTTCTTTCTCTCAATAAATATATTCTGCTCTTAACCGTCATTGTTCCTAAAATGCATTCTTCGATTTTTAGAGAACACAAACCCATACCAGACATATAGTAAGTTGGGAGTTTCATTCCCCTCTATCAACAGGAGTCAATAAATCTGCATACTTATTTTAAAGAGACAGGTTAAGTTCCCTGTTTCAACCTCTGGGACCTTCAGACCCAGCCTATGACAATAGTATCCGTGAAATCTCAAAAAGTTTATAATCTTCCTTCTTGATCAAGGTGGCTAGGGTGTAAAAGGGTGAAGAAAGAATTTACTTTTCATATTTTTGCAATTTTAGAAAATTCACCTGATTATCAATATTTGTCCTAAAAAGTGAAATTGTTGCAGGCAACTGTTAGAAATATTATAGGCAGTCAAACAGTGCTGGGCCCTCGAAGGAGCCAGTGCAGAAGGCCTGATAACCTTCCAACTGTGGGGGAGACAGACACCTCTGCCATGGGCCAGACTTCAAGTCAAAAGTTAAATCAAATGTATCCACATACTTCTTAAGGATAAGCATCAGGAATTGATATTTAGATGTGTATCACCCTGAGGAAGTCAGGAATCACCATCCCAGCCCCCTACAGGAAGTCACCGTTCTGTATTCATGCCCGCTTTCTACATGACTGGCTTCCCCACTTGTCCCCAATTGAATTGATTTTACCCGAGTAATTAATCTCATTGGTTGACCATAGTTTTGTCCCACCTCATGCCCACCTTGTGAGTTCCCATGTTTTCCCCACCTCAGACCTGCCTCACTTTGTGGTTTTACTCCATAAAAGTTCCTAGAAAAAACAGAGTCTTTGGCAACCCACTTGGGACACCTTCTGTCTCTCTCCCAGACAGAAACTTTCTTTCTCTCAGTCAATATATTCTCCTCTTAACCTCCATTGTTCCTAAAATTCATTCTTTGATTTTAGAGAACACGAACTTGTAATGGACATCTAGTAGGTTGGGAGTTTCATTCCCCTATATCAAAATTATAGCCTGAAACTTTTCCTTCTGTATTACTTTAGGAACTTTTAAATCTAAGTATATAGAAATGTATAATATTTCTTTGGAAGATTTTTAAATAATTCCCTCTTGGGAAGATTGCTACAAGTTCGAGGGCAGTCAAGGCTACATAGTGTGTTAAAGGCCAGTTTGAACTACATAGTGAGATCCTGTCTCAAAAATAAAATAAAATAAAATAAAATAAAATAAAATAATTCCCTCATATTAGCACATGATAGAGTGCTCCATAGTTCAGTTAAGTAGTGTTTATTTAATTAGTTCCACCAGGTGACTTTTTTTATTTCAGGGAACTTTGTGTGTTTTTCTTCCAAGAACAGTAGGCAGGCATGCTTATGTGAAAGTTGGCTCTGGCTCTAATTTTATTCTTGCCTCCTGTGCCTTTTCTTGTGTTTTTCATTTTTGAGTCATTGTTCTTTGCACACCAGATAGCTTTTGAAATAGGCAGTAAGAAAAACAACCATGAGGAAATACGTTTTCTCACAGAACTGCAAAGCCCCCTTGGAGGGGAGGGAAGCCCCAGAGTGGTATAATTAACTGTCATGAAACACGTGGTCTTTTCTCTCTCCACACCGTTTTGCTAGTAACAGTACTAGTTCACACCTGTGCACAGAAAACTTCTCCCCCAAACATTGAATTTAAATTTTTCTTTTCAATCTGATATCAACTTTGGCCATCTGACTACTCTTGGACCAGTTGCTAGGGGAGTGACAGCCACGAATTGGCTTAGACTAGTTGATGTGAAATTAATCATAATGTCCCCTTGTCATTCAGGGAAAACATAAGGAAACAAAATTTAGTCAACTGAATTACTTGATTCAATTTCTCCATGATCAACTTGAGGTTTTTCTAACCAGTGTTTTTCAAATTGTTGTTCAGAACATAGGACAGAAATTCTCAAAGCATGATCCAGGCACCATGGTGTCCCTGAGACCTTCTCAAGGATGTCATGAGGTCAAAACCCTTTTCAACATAACACTGACATCACTTACTTGTTGTATTCTCATTCCTCTAGAAGTGTACTGTGGATTTTACTAGAGGCTAAGGGATGCAAAGGAACGTTATTATCTGTTAAGTAATGGAACATGAGTTTGTGGCCTCTCATAAAATATTATTTTTCACTTCTAATGTAGTAAATATCAATAAATAGGACTGACATGAGCAAAGCCTCTTGGGTGTCCTCAAAATATGAAGAGTGTAAAGGAGTCCTGACACCAAAAAGTTTAAAAACAGCTAGTGCTAGTTAAAAAATCAATTTGAGTAGATCGTAACAGCATTTCAACATAGAAATGGGACAAAACATACACTACACTGTACATCTTAATTTTAAGCATTTTGCGATTTTTCTTTTGTTTATATAAATGTAGACATATGATGTGGTAGATTAACTACTGGTCAAGTTGTAACGCTCAGCTGAACTGAGTCAGTGTGGTGCTGGGTGTGGAAGGCCCACCTGAGGGTTGCTGCCAATAGCATAAAAACAGAACTGGAGGAGAAGATAGTGTGCTGTTGATCCTCCTGGAGAAACTTGTTACACTGGTTTTCCTGATATGAACTCCGTTGTTCTCATCCTCAGAGGAGCTAGGGTCCTCACTGTCACTGAGAAAGGTTGTGGTTCTTTTTGGGCGAGCTCTGGTCCTTACCTTGAACATCACCTCCTGGCTCCAATGCAGATCCTCAGCCTACTGACAAAGATCCTTCACCTCGCTGGTACAGGCTTTCTAGCTTCCACCACTAGCCTTTGGGCATTCCTAGTGCAGATCCCTCATACAGATTTGCATGAGACATTGTCTTGGGGCCTAGACCTCCTATTAGACTCCTGGAGAACATTGCCATTTGTTCTAGGTCTTCAACTGGACTCATGCAGGACATTGCCTTGGGATGTAGGCCCTCAGTTGCATTCTTTGGGTCTCTAGTGTGTGGACAGATCTCCTGTACTCTTTTGCATTTGATTCTTTGGGTGACTATTATAAAATAATCCTATAAACTATGTGTCCTGTATTAAATCCTTTCCCTTGTAAACCCTGACTACAACATATGGATATATTTGCATATACATATAGACACTTATCTACACATATAATCTTCTGTGTACATAGATACATAATCACGTACTTATATTTATATACAAAAAAATTCATAAAACAATATTTGCACATGTAAGTATACATGCATACTTTGCTAAAAACATTAATAAGATATGACTTAAGTGTGTCAAAGACTAGAGATAGAGGCTGAATATCGAATTTTAATTTTGAACCCTATTCTAAAAGGAAGCCCACCCCTTAAGAACTATTTACAAAGAATTAAGTCTTTATGTTTCATTTTTGAATATTAAAAATTTCAAATAAACCAACAACATATTTATTATATAGCAAAAAATAGTATAATGAGCACCGAAATATCTATTTATATATAATAGTTACAATTATTCATGTTTGTATAATCTAATTTTTGTTGAAACATTTTGAAGTAGGTTATGGATATTATTACATCTCTCCTCTAAGTACTTCAAGATTTATATATATATATATTTTTTAATTAATTATTTATTTATTTATTTTATTTAAACGAAGAAAAAGAAAAAAAAACAAAAGACATATATAACAAAGACAACAAGCAAAAGAGACAAACAAATGAGTAGAGTAAATGCACAACAGTAACATTGCTGGTTTACAAAACCGGATGATAGAAACTTGACAATGGTTGCAATATTGTGTATCGTTATCGTTAAAATGGTTACTTACATTAACAGATATAGACATGCAAAATTGATCTAATCATATGAGTATTAATTGTTCTTTCTCAATAACGAATACATTCAGCAGTGTGTTCATTTTAGTCATCTTACATATACATATATACAGGTCTGTATCTTTTCCTCCTCCTTTTTCTCCCTCTGCCATTTCCCTTCCCAGTTACTTTTGCTCTTTGAG
Organism: Dasyprocta punctata; assembly: GCA_004363535.1. Classification (NCBI taxonomy): domain Eukaryota; kingdom Metazoa; phylum Chordata; class Mammalia; order Rodentia; family Dasyproctidae; genus Dasyprocta; species Dasyprocta punctata. The sequence continues at coordinate 25,766 of RJWM01008578.1, read as the reverse complement.
TTATTTTTTACCCTTACATGGTATTTATTATAGATTTTGGATCACATATACTTTTCCATTTCTTACACTAGGGAGACAATACAGTATTTACACATGTGGGTTTAATTTATCTCACTTATGAGTATGGTCTCCAGTTGTGACCATTTACTTACAAAAGTCTCAATGCAATCTTTCTTAATAGCTGAGTAGTACTCCATTTTATAAAAATATCACATCTTTTTTATCCATTCTTTGATTGATGGGCACTTGGGTTGTTTCCAAAATCTGGCTATTACAAATTGTGTTGCTATAAACATGGGTGCACAGATATCACTGTGGTATGATGTTTTCAATTCTTCTGGGAATATGCTCAGAAGAGGGATAGCTGGGTTGAATGGGATCTCTAACCCTAGCTTCTTGAGGAATCTCCACACTGATTTCCACAGTGGCTGCACCAGTCTACACTCCCACCAACAGTGGAGAAAAGTTCCTTTTTCCCCACAGTCCCTCCAGCATTTGTTGTTGCTTGATTTTTTAATCTTGGCCATTCTTTCTGGAGTGAGATGGAATCTCAGCGCTGTTTAATTTGCATTTCCCGAATGACCATTGATGTTAAACATTTTTTCATATATTTATTTGCCATTTGTATTTCTTTCTCTGAAACGTGTGTATTCATCTCAGACGCCCATTTTTGAATTGGGTCCTTGAATTTTAGGGTCCTGATTTCTTTTAATTCTTTATATGTTTTAGATAGAAGTCCTTTGTCTGATGGACAATTGGCTAAGATAATTTCCCAATTCGTAGGTTTTCTTTTCACTCTGTTGGAGATTTCCTTTGACATGCAAAAACTTTTTAGTAAGATGAGATCCCAGGTGTTGATTCTGGGAAGTATTTTCCATGCAATTTGATTTTTGTTCATGAACTCTCTGCCTACTCCTATGTCATCAAGATTTTTACCTACTCTGTCTTCTAGTAAGTTTAGTGTCTCTGTTTTTATACTCAGATCTTTGATCCATTTTGACTTTATTTTAGTGCATAGTGATAGGCATGGATCTAGTTTTAGTTTAGGGCATATAGAAAGCCAGTTTCTCCAGCGCCATTTGTTAAAGAGGCTGTCTTTCTTCCAATGTACATGTTTGGCCCCTTTGTCAAAGATGAGGTGGCTAAGTGTGTTTGTAGTTGTGGCTGTATCTTGTAATCTATTCCATTGAACTTCAGGTCTGTTTTGATTCCAGTACCATGCTGATTTTATCACAGTAACTTTGTAGTAAAGTTTCAAGTCGGGGATTGTGATGCCTCCTGCCTTCCCTTTGTTGCCAAGAATTGCCTTTGCTATTCTAGGTCTTTTCTGGTTCCAGATGAATTTCAGGAATGCTTTCTCTAGCTCTGTGAGGTAGGAAAGTGGTATTTTGATTGGGATTGCATTGAATCTGTATAATAGTTTTGGGAGAATGGCCATTTTCACGATGTTTGTACTTCCTATCCATGAACATGGAATATCTTTCCATTTTCTGAAATCTTCGATTTCGTTCTTTAGAGTAATGTAATTTTCATTGTATAGATCTTTTACATCCTTTGTTAGATTGATTCCTAAGTATTTCATTTTTTTGGATTTTATAGTGAAGGGTGTGGTTTCCCTCATTTCTCCCTCAGTGACTTTGTTGTTTGTGTACAGGAATGCTATTCATTTTTGAGTGTTCCCCTTGTATCCAGCTACATTACTAAATTTGGTTATTACTTCTAGAAGTCTTCTAATGGATTTTTGGGGGTCTTCTATGTAGAGTATCATATCGTCTGTAAATAATGATAATTTCACTTCTTTCTTTCCTATCCTTATTCCCTTTATTTCTTTCTCTTGTCTAATTACTCTGGCTAATATTTCCAGAACTATATTGAATAGGAGTGGTGATAATGGGCATCCTTGTCTTGTTCCTGATTTTAGGTTGAAAGTTTTCAGTTTTTCTCCATTTAGTAAGATGTAGGCTGTTGGTTTATGATATATGGCTTTTATCAGGTTGAGGTAGAGACCATCTATTCCGATTTTCTGTAGGGTTTTTATCATGAATGGGTGTTGGATTTTGTCAAAAGCATTTTCTGCAACTATTGAGATGATCATGTGGTTCTTATCCATGGCCCTGTTGATATGGTGTATTACATGTATTGATTTCTGTATGTTGAACAATCCCTGCATTCCTGGGATGAATCCCACTTGATCGTGGTGTATAATCTTTCTGGTAACTTGCTGTATTCTATTTGCCAGTATTTTATTGAGGATTTTTGCGTCTATGTTCGTTAGGGAGATTGGCCTGTAATTTTCTTTTTTGGTTAGGTCTTTCTCTGGTTTTGTTATTAGGGCAATACTTGTTTCCAGGAATGAGTTAGGGAGACTTACTTCCCTTTGATTTCATTGAAGAGTTTGAGGAGTGTTGGCATTAAGTCTTCCCTAAATTTCTTGTAGAATTCAGCAGTGAATCCATCAGGGCCCGGGCTTTTCTTTGTTGGTAGGGTCTTAATTACATTTTCAATTTCATTAGCTGAAATTGGCTTATTCAGCAGCTTTACATCTTCTTGATTCAACTTTGGTAATTCATAGGTTTCTAGGAATCTGTCCACTTCTTCTGTGTTATCAAATCTATGTGAGTAAAGGTTTTCAAAGTAGGTGTTGATGATCTTCTGTATTTCCACCGGGTCTGTAGTGATTTCACCCTTTTCATTTCTTATTGCATGAATCTGAGGTTTTTCTTTCCTATTCTTGATAAGGTTGGCTAGGGGTTTATCAATTTTGTTTACTCTTTCAAAGAACGAACTCTTTGATTCATTGATTCTTTGTATTGTTTTCTTAGTTTCAATTACATTAATTTCTGCTCTAATCTTAATAATTTCCTCCCTTCTTTGGGCTTTGGACTTGACTTGCTCTTCTTTTTTAGAAGTTTGAGGTGCATCATTAGGTTGTTTATGTGTGTTCTTTCCATTTTTCTGATATGAGAGTTTAGTGCTATAAATTTCCCTCTGAGGACTGCTTTCATTGTATCCCACAGGTTGCGGTAATTTGTATTTGCATTTTCATTCAATTGTAGATATTGTTTAATTTCTTCTTTAACTTCTTCTGTGACCCATTGGTTTTTTAGGAGGGTATTATTTAATTTCCATGTGTTTATGCGGTTACTGTAGGTTTTTTTGTCATTTGTTTCCAATTTTACTGCGCTGTGGTCAGATAATATGCATGAAATTATTTCAGTTCACTTGCATTTACTTAAACTTGTTTTGTGGACCAGTATATGATCTATTTTAGAGAATGACCAATGTTCAGCTGAGAAGAATGTGTATTCTGATGTTGATGGGTGGAACACTCGGTATACATCTACTAGGTCCATTTGTTCACAAGGTTGATTCAGTTCTGCTATTTCTTTGCTGAGTTTTTGTTTGGTTGATCTATCTCTCTGTGACAATGGGGTGTTAAGGTTCCCTGTTATAACTGTATTATTGTTTATTTGGTTTTTCATGTCTATTAAGAATTGTCTTACATAGTTGGGTGCTCCCATATTCGGTGCATATATATTTATGATTGTAATCTCTTCCTCTTGGAGTTTTCCCCTAACAAGTACATAGTGACCTTCTTTATCTCTTTTGATCATTCTCGGTTTGAAGTTTGCATTGTCTGCAAACATAATAGCTACCTCTGCTTTTTTCTGGGTTCCTTTTGCATGGAGTATTGTTTTCCAGCCTTTGATTTTTAGTCTATGAATTTCCTTTTGAGTGAGATGTGTTTCTTGTACACAGCATATTGTTGGATTTTGTTTCTTAACCCACTCTGCTAGTCTGTTTCTTTTTATTGGTGAGTTGAGACCATTTACATTGATTGATATAACAGATATGTACTGGCTCATCCTTGTCATGGTATCTTTCTGTTGTTGGTTTTCTACATTTTCTGTTTAATAATTTGCCCTGCTTAGTGGTTTCCTTTGGTTGTTGTTCTTAAGATTGTGGCTATCTTTGTTTCTTTCTAGAGTGTCTTTCAGTACTCTTTGTAGTGTTGGTTCAGTGGCCATAAATTTCCTCAGTTGTTCTTTGTCATGAAAGTATCTTATTTCTCTATCAATTTTTAAGGATAATTTTGCAGGGTACATCAATCTAGGTTGAAAGTTGTTTTCTTTCAGGATTTGAACTACTTCACTCCAAGCTCTTCTTAACCTAAAGGTTTGTGTTTACATAGTTGGGTGCTCCCATATTCGGTGCATATATATTTATGATTGTAATCTCTTCCTCTTGAAGTTGCCATGATTCTGATAGGCTTTCCTTCATAGGTGATCTGTTTCTTTTCTCTGACAGCTTTTAGTATTTTGTTCTTGTGCTGTATTTATGATACTCTTATTATTATATGTCTGGGTGAGTATTTATTTTGGTTATGGTTAACTGGGGTTCTGTATGCCTCAGTTACCTGTATTTCAGATTCTCTTCCCATGTTTGGAAAGTTTTCTGCTATTATTTCTGTGAATAGTCTTCGTAGGTCATTAGTATTGACCCCTGCTTTTTCTTTTATGCCTATTAATCTTATGTTATTTCTCTTGACATCATCTTGCAACTGTTGAATTGTTGTTTCTTGGTTCCTTACTATTTTTAAGAAATCTTTTCTTTCGTGGCCATGATCTCCTATGCTGTCTTCAAGATCTGAGATTCTATCTTGAGCTTCATTTAAGCGGTTTTTCAAACTTTCCATGGAGTTTTTCATTTCTTGCATTTCCCTTTGCATCTGTTTCATGCATTCTGTTTTTGTCTTATATTGTTCATTCAAGGTTTTGACCATTTTCTTAAGTTCTTCTATTATTTTATCTTGCTCTTCTTTAGATACACACAACATTTCTTTAATAATGATTCTCATTTCATTTTTTAGCTGAGAGAATATTTCTGATTTGAATTTCTCTATAGCATCTTCAAGCTGTTTCTTTATTGCATTTTCTATCATTTCAGAAAGTCCATTTGTGTGACTCCCACTGTCTTCCATTTCAGTGTCTCTTGGGTTTGTTCTTTGTGTGCTAGAGGACTGAGACTGCCTCTTGGTCTTTCATTTTGTCATTTTCTTCTAGAACCTATGTGGCTCTGTGTCCTGAGAGGCTGACTAGGCGTTCCCCTGAGGGTCGCGCTGAGTGATGGATTGCTTTGAGTGGTGGGTCGTGCTGAGTCGCAGGACCCTGTAGAGCTGGGTCCTGCACGAAGCAAGGGAGAGCAGCCTCCCAGGGCATGTGGGTAGAGCCTCTGCCTTAACTGGGTGGGGGCCAAGGCCTCCCGGTCCCAGGGAGCTAGGCAGAGTGTACCCCAGAGTGTGACGCCACCCAGGCCCTGGGTCTCTCTGCAAGTTCAGAGCAACAGCTGTGCCAGGAGAAGCCTGGGCAAGTCCCAGGCCTACAGTGCCAGGGCCTTGCTCCCGGCTGGGCAGGGGTTGAGAGCTCTGGGATGGTGCACGCACAAGCAGCTCCACTGAAGTATGGAGCGCACGCACTCTCTTCATTCTGGTGGGGGGAGCCCAAGTTCTCCAAGGCCCTGCATCTATGTTGGTCAGTCCCTGATGAGCAGCCCTAGGGTCCTGGGCTGATCTGGGCTGGGCTGCTTACCTCTGTGTCCTGCGAGGCTGGCTGGGCATTCCCCTGAGGGTCTTGCTGATTCTTGGGTCACACTGAATCACGGGACCCAGTAGAGCTGGGTCCTGCGTGCAGCAAGGGAGGGCAGCCTCTCAGGGCGTGTGACTGGAGCCTCTGCCTTAACTGGGTGGGGGCCAAGGCCTCCTGGATCCAGGGAGTTAGGCAAAGTGTACCCCGGAGTGTGACCCTGCCCGGGCCCTGGGTCTGTCTGCAAGTTCAGAGCAACAGCTGTGCTCCAAGATTTATATTTAAAGTTAAATAAATTTTCTTTCTTTAAACCAACACCAGTTTCCTGCCTAAAAATTTTCCAATTACTTATTAAGTATTCATTTAAATAACAGCTAAATATTTATGACTGAAGCACACAGTTTTATTTTTTATTTTAAAGAGATTAAAAGAAAACAAAATGGCAAAAAGAAAACAGTAAAAATGATATAGGATTTCAAAGCAAGATGATAAGGAATTAACAATGGTCACTATATTGCACATGGTTATCCTTGAAATAGTTGTTCAGATTATAAGATACAAGCATATAAAACAGATCAAAAAATGTAAGTATTCACATTTTCTTTCCATGAACTAATGGAAATAGTAGTACAATTATCTTAGCATATATATATATATATATATATATATATATATATACTTTTTTTCTTCCTCTCTTTTTCCCCATCATAGTTGTTCTTTCCCTTTGAGCAGTTTCTTTCCCTTTCACAATATCTACTGTAGATTTAGGATTTTATTTGCTCTTTCAGTTTTTTATACTAGGGAGAGAATACAGTGTTGACACATGAGACTGATTTATTTCACTTGAGTAAGTTTTTAATTGCATCCTACAAAAGCCTCAAATTTATCTCTCTTTATAGCTGAGTAGTACTCCATTGTATAAAAATATCATGTCTTTTTTATCCATTCCTCAGTTGATAGGCATTTGGGTTGTTTCCAAGATTTAGCTGTTACAAATTGTGCTGCTATAAACATAGGTACTCATATATTGCTGTGGTATGATGTTTTTAATTCTTCTGGGAAGATACCCAGAAGGGCAATAGCTCGGTCACATGGAACCTCTAATACTAGTTTTTTGAGGAACCTCCAGACTGATTTCCACAGTGGTTGCACCAGTCTACACTCCAACCAACAGTGGAGAAGTGTTCCTTTTTCCCCACAGTCCCATCAGCATTTGCTATTGGTTGATTTCTTTCTGAAGTGAGGTGGAATCTCAGTGTTGTTTTAATTTGTATTTCTCAAATGACCAATGACATTGAACATTTATTCAAATTTTGATTTGCCATTTGTATTTCTTCATCTAAGAAGTGTGCATTCATCTCAGATGCCCATTTTTGTATTGGGTCTTTGAATCTTGGGGGCCTGATGCTTTTAATTGTTTATATAGAACAGAATTTTAGAATATTTGTCAGTGGTCTATGTCTGGTATCCCTGGCAAGTCTCTGAGCATGCTGGGCCTGTAACAGAAAGAGAACTTGTCCTAATTAACAGACTCAAAAGACTCATGATCACCATCCATGGAAATTTCCCCTAAAATAGAACTTTCTATCAGGGATTCAGGAGAGTACTATTTTTTTTACAGCACTCAGAAATGGGGATAAAAGCATGAGAAGTACGCCTATGATATCTACAGGTGCAATATTGAACAGAGAAAGCTTTTATATTTTTACAGTAGGCTAAACTACTATAACAAACATACCGCAAAATGATAATAGTTAAAAAAAGTCAGCTTCTTACTCACTCATACACAGTTCAGTACTACCTCATTTCATGAATGCTTTTGTTTGCAAACAATTTGGTTCCCAAACAGAAGCTTTTGGCAAAATTTGGTTTTGTTCGCAAACTTTCCATCAGATGACAAGCACAACCATGACTGTCTTTCCTACAAAAACATAAATATGGCTATCTTTCCAAAATCATAGAACAAATTAAATTTGAGAACCAAGGTACCACTGTAATAGTTAAGTGCAGGGGTCAGGGTTCGAGGATCACTTTCTGCCATAGAGACACTTAGGAACCAAGTCTTTTCATCTATGACTTCCCAAACAGCCAAGATCGTCTTCATTCTTGTGATCAAAAAGGGAAATAGGGAATGATTAAAGAGCAACTGTGGGGATTTGTGGGTTAGATTTGCATATGATAACACGTAACTTTCCACACTATCAAGGAGTCTGGAAAATATGGTCGAGGACTAGACACCAAAGGAAAAGGGAACAAATGTGGTGAAGCATTAGTAAGTTCTGCCATAGTAAAAGACTTTCACCTCTGTGATTTAAGAAATAAAATGTTTCTGAAGAACTAGTAAAAGATCACACAGGGTCTATGAGAAAAAAAAAGCCCATGGGACATGACCTTGAGGTCAGAAAAAGAGCATGAGCAGACTACTTTTTAGACCTTGCACAACCTGTGTGAAAGGAGCAGAAAGAATCTGTGTGCCCCATGCCCACCAATGCTGCTGATGGCACCAGACCTCACGCAACCCACGTGAAAGGCAGAAGCAAAGATGACCTGGGCACACTGTCCCTGCCAATATTACTTCTGGTCCCAGGCTTTGTGCAAACTGAACCAGAGGCTAGAGAGGAGAAAGGCCTTTCAAGCCCCTCACCTCCACTGTTGCCACTGGCCCAGGCCTTGTGCTATCCATGCAAAAGCCTGGAAGATAGTACCCAATCTACAAAATCCTAGCCAACTCTGCTCCTGGGTTCTCCACAACATAGGGCAGCAGAGGTGACAACAAAACACTGACCTGATTTAAGATGGGACCAACAACCAGGAGGAGAGTTTCACTCCAGTACTGAACTGTTACCCTACCATATAGACTGGGTGAGAAACAGCCTTGAGAGATAGCGTTGGGAAGGGAGAGAATTAAACAGTGATCTCATGGGATTCCTGGGAGGCTCAGGCTCAGGTCAGAAGGATCATGGGACCTATATGCTCTGGTGGGAGACCAGTTCTGGAGGGTGTAATCTTCTGAGAAGGTGAATTTAAAGGAGATGGCATTTAGTCCAGTGATATGCTTGAGTTAATGCCCTAGTGCCTAGATCTAACAAAAATCAGCAGGCTGAATTGTTACAGGTCAATATATAAGTGGTCTAAGTGTCTTCACTAAAATCGTAGACCACTTTGCTCTGGCCAAAGGCAGTTCACAAATGATTCTTAGAGTTTGTTAGTATCCAGTTGATATTTGATGCCATTTTTGTTGCTGACTTTACTACTATAGTCAAAGTGACATAGTAGTTGCTGTCATTTGTTTTTCTCTGTATGCCAATATCTGGATTGCCTGGAGCTCATAAAAAATACTGTGGCTCACTCATGAAGAATGGAGCACTTGACCACAGAAGCTGTAAAACCTTAGCACATAAAACAAACAGATAAAAAATATATATAAACATGAAAAGACAAGTGTCTTAGTTACTTTTCTCATTGTTCAGACAAAGTACCTGATACCCAAAGTTAAAGGAGGAAAGGTTCATTTAGCTTACAGTTTGTAGAAATTTCAGTCCATAATTGACTGGCTCCAAGGCAGGGTGACATGACAGACAGGCATCACAGAGGAGAAACAGTTCACGGCAGGCAGAAGGTAGCAAAGCAACAAGGGACGACCACATTTCTTTCTATTATTTATGTTTTATCCAAGCTACTTAGGGTGGTAGCAGTCACACCCTTAATCCTAGTGCTCTGGATCCTTGCATTGTACCATGAATCAACTCCAGTGTCACACACTCTAGCTCCAGCCACCTCTGAAAAATCCCCACCTATGACCTCATGAAGCTTTGGTGGGGGGGGGGGTTGCATCTAAACACAGGCTAAAACAACAAGGCAACAAAATGCTTCCAAAAACTCCCCACCCACACAAAGCTGATCCATGGAGGACCAAGGGGAAGGAAATCATATATTATGCAGCAGAAGAGTCTGAAGGCACATCAATGGAGGTAAAAGAATTCAATAAGGTGCTTGGTAAATTTAAAGAAGATATAACTAATCAGACAATGCCCCTTGTGAAACAAATGACCAGCAAGTCTAGAGAAAACTCTAATAGAAATCTAGTAGAACTAAAGAAAGAGATTAAAAACATGAATGCCCAAAATAGAAAAGAATAGGAATTCTTAAAAATGTTCCAAGCTGAAATAGAGATTAAAAATGCAACTGAAAATATGGGCAGTAAAAGTGACCAGTGTGAAGACAGAGTGTCAGATCTAGAGGACAGGGCTGTGGTCAATGATCAATTAATGAGACGTGTCTTAAAAACAACAAGAGAACATGAAAGATAGATTCTTCAACTGCTAGATGACTCGAAGACTCATTTAAGAGTAATAGGAATTAATGAAAAATCAGAAGACAATAAAAAAGGCATTTAAAAAACCTGTTTACAGAAGTAATAGCAGGAAACTTACCATTTGGAAATAGAATTTCACATACAAATAAGTGAGGCATTTGGCCACCATAAAAAAAAAAAACAAAAATCAAAAACAAAAAAATAAAAACAAAAAAAACCACTCCATGGCACATAATAATTAAAACACCAGAAATCCAACACAAGAACGGAATCTTAAAAGTTGCTAGAGAAAAGCAATGAAGACTTAGAAAGGAAAATCCATCAGAATTACAACAGACTTCTCAACACAAACCTTAAAGACAAGTAGAGCTTGAAGTAAAGTGTGTCGGCTTAAAAAGAAAACAATTTCTAATGCAGACTGTTATATGCTGCAAAATTATCTTTCAAAATTGAAGGAGAGATAGACATTTTCATGATAAAAGGAACATAAGGAAATTCATGACCACAAAATCCATTCTCCAAAAATTTCCCAACAATATTGTAGAAGGAGGCAATGAAGCAAATGATGTCAAAAGTTCAATAAAATGAATGCATCAAGTAGGGCTAGCAATTAAGCAGAAGGGAAAGAAAATGAACCAGCAAAAAAAAAAAAGTAATGAAATGCTAGTAATAAGTCAATACCCACTAATTATAACTATTAATGTAAATGGACTCAATTCACCAATCCAAAGACATATTAACAGAATGTATCAAGAGTCCGATGCTGTGCTGTATACAAGAAATATATTCAATACAAAAAGGATTCATAGACTAAAACTCAAAGTATAGAAAGCAATATTCCATGCAACAGGAGCCTGAGAACAAGCAGGAGTAGTTAGTCTATTTTTAGACAAAATGGACTTCAAGTCAAAGCTGATCAAAAAAAAAAAAGGCAAATAATGGCATTATATTTTGGTTAATGGAACAATTAAATAGGAATTGGTAACAATTTCAAACATATATGAACAAACCAAAGATAGCCTCTGTAACAAATTGCACTGGGAAAACTAGCTATCCACATGCAGAGCATAGAACCTGGACCCAGATCTAAATATTAAACCTGAAAAATCTGTTGGAAGACAAAATAGATTAAACTCTTGAAGACATGTGCATAGGCAAGGACTTACCAAACAGAATACCAAATGCACAAGAAATAACATCAAAAATTAACAAATAAAGTCAGATGTGGTGGTGCCCAGATGTAATCCTAGCACTCTGGAGACTGAGGCAGAGGGATCACTGGAACTTTGAGGCCAACCTTAGCTAGTGTATTCATTCAAAATATGAACTACACAGAGAAACCTTGTCAAAAAAAATGGAATCACATCAAATTAAAAACTTTCTATGCAGCAAAAGAAACAGCCAACAGAGTGAAGATACATTCTATAGAAAGAGAAAAAAAAATTGCCAGCTGATCTTTGGACAAAGGACTAATAAAAAGACTACTACCTAAAATATATGAAGAACTCAAAGTAATCAAAGCCTTTCCCTCAAATAAAGACCCAGTTGATGAATGGGCAAGTGAAATGAATAGACACTTCTCATAAGAAGTACAAGTTGCCTATAAGTATGTGAAAAACATTCAACTTTGCTGACTATCAGACAAATGCAAATTAAAACTACCCTGAAATATGGTATTACCCTAGAAAAAATACCTGCCATCAAAAATTCTAATAATAATAAATGCAGGAAAGGGTCTAAGGAAAAAGGGACTCTTCTGCATTGTTGGTGGGAATGTAAACTAGTGCAGCCACTATGGAAATCAGTGAGGAGATTCCTCAAAAAACTAAAAAAGGGAGCAGGGATTTAGCTCAGTGGTGTAAGCGCCTGACTGGCAGGTGTGAGGTTGTGAGTTCAATCCCCAGTACCAAAAAAACAAAAAAACTAAAAATAGAAATTCCATTTGGCCAAGTTTTCCCCCTCATAGATATCTTCTCAAAAGATTTAAAATCAACATATTACAGAGATACATGCATACCCATGTTTATATCAGCACAATCTTTTTTTTTTTTTTTTTTGGAACCAGGGCTCAAACTCATAACCTGAAGCTTGCCAGGCAGGCGCTTGTGCCACTGAGCTATATCTTCAACCCTCATCAGCACAATTTATAATAGCTAGATCTTGGAAACCACATATATGTTCATCAACAGATGCATAAATAAGGAAAATGTGATACTAACACACAATGGAGTACTACATTGCCATAAAGAAAGATGAGGCATTCATAGGTAGATACATGCATCTTTAGAACATAATGTTAAATGAAATAAGTCAGACATACAAGCCTAAATATCACATGGTTTCTCTGATGTGAAAAACTTGATAATATATATATATACACAAATAAAGATAACAAAGACGATAGTTAAATAGGGAGTTGTTAGATGTTCCAATAATTCCCCAAATTACCTATTCTGTTGTTTCAAAAATATCTTAAGATATGTGCTAATTTGTTTCACATATACTACTAGTTTCTTTTAGTTGATTGGAAAGAAAGTTTTGTGTTATTATTGTTTTTTCTTTGTAAGAGAATCTTTTTTGTCTATGTCTGGCACTAGGAGTAACTTGAAGCTAATGACACACAGTGTATTAACTATTGCTGTTCTCTTACTATTTTGTTATGAAATTTTGTTTTATTTTCTTCATTAAAATATGCATAAAAGAGAATGGACTGCTTTTGCATTTATAAATGAGGGAGCATTATTTATTATGTCTTCAGACTGCGAGATCAAGATAGCAGGTATAAGAAAATCTCATGAACCTGTCACTTACCACTCTATCCTGGGAAGTTCCTCAAATATATGTGCACAATGCTGGGTGTCAGAAAGTCAGGGAACAGAAAGCTCTGTTCATTCAATTTAAATGTGAAGCTGTGTACCAGTTGGAAAATCAGAAAGAAAAATCAGGGAAGAAACCAAGTCACAACCTCTGATGTGTAGCCTGATCATTATTTTTTTATAGGTGAAAAACTCAAAGCCTATAGCTATGCACAAGAAAAGGTACAGAGAAATTTGTTATAAATTATTGATGCAGAGCATAGACCCTGTGGAGCACGATCTCAAGCAGAAGACTTTTGATCACTATTGGAGAGGAACTCCCTAGACCCCAGGATTGACCAAACAAATACAGGAAAATGTTCAAGATATGAGGCAGTTGTTCACTTTTGTGAAGTGCTAAGGTTCTGTGATCCAATCATACTTTCTCACTGCTTTCAGCAGCTCCCTGCTTTTTGAGATTTTCCATATTCAAGCTCAATTGTTCATTTATGCTTAGTGGTATCCAAGTCAATACTCTAATGATCCATGGAAAAGAAAGGGATGTGACTCAATTTATGACATTTTCCAATTTCTGTTGCATAATTTTTATTTTTACCAGGACTAGTTTTAAGTTATCATGTGATGTCACTGGAAGTGGAGTTGGGAAAAGATGCAAACAACATTCTCTCATGAAGTGGTATAAGCAGCTGCAGTACACAACTTTATCTAGAGAAGCCAGAGAAGGCATATTTTTCACATCTGTAGAGGGCTCTTTTTGTTTTCTCCCCTTTGATAGGTTTCTCATTATAATCCTCATTAGTCACTTAACTATTTATATGAAGATGAAAGAATGGGCAATCAACTGTGAGAAAGTCACTACCAATTTTGCTTACAAGGTAAAAATTGTGTGCAGTCAAAGATTAAGAGAACAGGGAATTTTTTGGGAGGCATTCTGGGGTAGGACGATTTCAAGTCTGGGTCCCACCTGGTCAACTTGTCGAAACTCTCTCCCAAATAAAAAATGAAGAAGGGATGGAGATGTAGCTCAGTGATAGAATGCCCTTGGGCTCAATCCCTGGTACTGCAAAAGCAAACAAACAAACCAAACCAAACCATTTTCAATGAGCTAGCAGCAGTAAAAGGATGAGAGAACTGATCCTTTCATAGAGGGTAGATTGTGTCTTTTTAGAAATCCAAGGGCAGTGAGATGGAAGAGTTGCCTCATGTACACTTTGATCAAGGAGCCCCCATATTGGCTACCCTCCTCTTTGTAAATGAACAAGACAGCAGACTCAATGGCATAGAAAGAATCCTGCCTGGACCACTCCTGTCCTTGAATGTGAAAGTAACTGTGACAAGGTCTGGGCACCAGATCATATGGGTATACCAGCCCCACCACTCCCACTGATGCATAGACAAGATGGAGCTGTCCTGTTGTAGACAAAAACTCAAGAAGACATGCAGAAAATTACAAGGTCCCAAGAGACTGTAAAAGAGAGGATCAGTGCAGAACAATGAGCTCATTTCACCTCTCCAATGTGTTTGGAAAATGGCTTTTGTTAGGCAGTGGGGAGTGAACTCAGGCCTCTTCTAGGTTCTTGGTAGCAGAACATTTAGTAAAAATCAGCTCTGACCTGACGAATGTTTTATCCACAGATCCATAGTCATTGACAAAGATTGAGAAAAGTACAATCTAGAAGACTTTAGAGGTCAGCAGCAGCACAAGGATCATCTCCAAGGAGTCATTAAGCAATAGTGACTATTATCAGAACTAAGGGGACCTATGTGAAAGTGGCAGTGCTCTGAAAGGATCCAGCATGCTAATAAGAGCATAACTAAAGTTTGGCCACTTGAAGAAAGAGTACAACTACAGTGACTTGAATAGTCGTAGGTAGAGGCTTCTCAATTGCTCACAAAGCAAAAAGTAAGAAAGCTTGTTAAGAATGGCAACTAACTAAAAACTGGGGTTCCCTCCACTTCTAAAGAAGGGCAAAGAAACATACCACATTGTTTTTACTATGTTCTCAGATATACCTTAGGTAGAATGTATGTAGTCTATGAGCTTGTATAGAGTTGAGGAAACAGTGGAATCCTGTATATGTCTGTTAGTCCCCTATCGTGAATCCAAGGTAGAAGGTATGTGGCTCCCCATGAAAGGAAGAAAAGTCATGGAGTTGCTTGACCCAACAGGTGTTAGGCAATAAGTTGCTAACACATAACAAAGGAATTGTCAGCACCTTTGACCTTCAGCATTTAGGAAATTCAGGAGTATGGCAGATTTGGTACATTGTAGGAATGAAGTGAAATGAAAGATACATCAGGAAGGAAGCAAGCAGCCTGGAGCTGGAGGCCAGGAACTCCCAGGAAATGATCTGCAGGCATACCTGCAATTGGACAGGAACATTGTGGTCCTAGAACTTTGAATAGCAGAAAGCATATACCAAAAAGTATAGCAATTCACATCTAGTCCACTCTTAGTTGCTACCCCCTTGGTCTGCCTCCCACCCCTCGGCCTGAGAAACTCAGGAGGCCCTGGCCTGTGATTCACACTTTTGTGTGCAAGAATGAAGAAATGTCATCTTATGTGTTTGGGGAGGTTTTAGAATGTCAAAGGATCAGGACTATTGATCAGGTTTTCTCCATCATTAAATGTACCAAAAGTATACACAATGACTTTTATTCTAACCTGGGTTCAATTTAGGATCACTGTGGCTCTTTGATTTCCTGTAAGCCAGCTATCTCCGTTGATCCTTTGCACCTCCACTGCTACTGTTCTCTTAGATTTCCCAACAAGGTAGGCCAGAGAAACTGGTCAACATCTTGTTAATGCACAAAGGAGCATAAGTCTTCTTGTGACATCATACCTCCAAAAGAATAAATACATGCCAGATCTCAAACAACATAATGAGGCTGTAAGAGAACATTTTGGAGGCAATAAAAAACTGGAATAAGAAACTGGCATTCATTATACTGTTTTTGATATTTTTCCACTGACAGATGCACATTTAGTATCCTTAATCTTTTTAATAAAGGCCCATTGCTCTCTTAATTTAGAGTCTAGCCTGTGGGTCCATTAAACAGGGAACTACCTCCCTAAGAGGCCCTCTTCTTGTCAACTTGTCATTTATGGAACCAGTGTCTTGGCTGACTCTTTTCCTTAATTCCCCATGCCACATTTCCTTCTGGTTAAATGTAAGCCTAATTTTCTTTCCACCTTTTAGTCCCCCCACACTAATCTCTTTTTTATTAACCTGCTTGCCTTTCTAATAACTTTCCTTAGGACTAAATGACAAAAATAAATCCTAGGAAACAAAGCCTACCATCATTGCAAATGACTTTGGGGAGGAAGACTATAGGTGGTAGCCCTTAAAGCATTTAAAAATTAATTTACTAGATTTATTTTCCTTGGTAGGCTTTTATTTTCTCTAATACCAAGTCAAGTAGCCACACGGTATGCACTCCTTAACTGATGGTATAATGTTTCAGTGACAGTGCACTACAGCCCTTGGGTGTAGCTAACTGAGCTTTTCCAGAAAGCCTATTTTATTTTTGGAGCAAGGCCCAAGGGAGTAAAATTCCAGTGTCTCAAAAGGAGCCCCTTTGGACCTCATCCCACAGGGAAGACCAAAACCAGAACTGTATGTATGCGTCATATGTGTGCTAATAGTCAAGGCCAAGGTTGTGGTATCTGGAAGTGAGAAAGAACCTAGAATATCTCTCAGACTTACATATTACATGCTTTATTTTGTTACTATTGCTCAAATTTGTAGTAATTCCTCATTGAGGATCAGCAGATCAGACCCTTCTATGGCCAGATTTCAGATAAATATCAGTGAAAAGGAGGTATTTTATTCAAAAGTTGTCTTAGTTATGTTTCTCATTGCTGAGACACTACATTCAACACCCAAAGGTAAAGGAGAAAAAGTTTATTTAGCTTACAGTTTGTAGAGGTTTCATTTCATATTTGGCTGGTTCCAAGGCAGGGTGGCATGACAGGGGCATCACAGAGGAGAAACAGTTCATGGCAGACAGAAGGCAGCAAAGCAGTGAAGTAGTGAAGAAGCAGCAGCAAGGAACAGCAACCCTCTTTCTGTTCATTATGTTCTGTCCAGGCAATAGCACTCACACCCAGGAAGGGCCTTCCCATTATCCACACCCAGAACTGTGCCAAACCAATCAGTGGAGTAATTTAATAATCATACACCCTTAATCCTAACACCACACACTCTAGATCCAGCCACCTCCAAAGATTCCCCACTTATGAGTACATGAGGCACTGGCAGAACATCTAGATACAAGCCAAAATAGAAAGCAATAGGACTTTCACATCTGTCTTAAATAAGCCTGCTTTTCAGCTGGTTCCATATCTTTTTTTAAATATAAAACCTTTATGTGTGCTGAAAGAACATTCCATAAATATATTCCCATTCCCACCTATCCTTTATGATATTCTTGTCATATATGTCATATTTTGGTCTTATTTATGATCTAAGTACCCAATAACTTGTTAAAGTTATTAAATAGTTATCTTTCAGTGAAATTAAAAATAAAATGATTGCTGAGCATGGTGGCATACTCCTGTAATCCCAGCACTTGGGAGGCTGAGGCAGGAGGATCGCTGAGAGTTCAAGACCAGCCTGGGCTACAAAGTAAGCCCAAGGCCAGCCTGAACTGCATAGCGAGACCCTGTCTCAAAAGGACAAAAAATGAAATAAAATGAAATAAAATAATCATATTTTAATATTAATTTTTCCATTTCTAATGCTCTTCATTTCTTCATATAGATTTTTATATATATATGTATTTTTTGGTACCAGGGTTTGAACTCACAACCTTGCACCTGCCAGGCAGGCAGTTAGGTCACTGAGCTAAATCCCCTGCCTTATTTTTTGAGACAGGGTCTCACTATGCAGTTCAGGCTGGCGTTGAACTCACTTTGTAGCCCAGGCTGGTCTCAACTCACAATGATCCTACTGCCTCAGCCTCCTGAGTGCTGGGATTAAAGGCGTGTGCCACCATACCCGGCTTCTTAACCTATATTGATGATGGTGAACATTTTAGAGCTCTCAGTAATAACAAACATCCAGCTTTGATATGCATTTCTGTAAGTTTGCTGCCACTGATCTATATCATATACTTTCTGCTGGAAGAATTTTCTTTCATTTTCTACACATCTCAATTTCCTTCTTTCTCCCCCCTCCCACCACCCTTTTTTGTTCTTCCAGATTCAGATTCATTTATCTTACGTTATAAAGTTAGTTTTCATATATACAGGTGGAAAAACAGACTAACAAGCCAAAGAACTTATAAAACATGTAGACAATTGTACTAAGGCAAAGTACACATTTAGCTATATTGTCCACACTGCATTATGATTTTCTTTCTTTCTCTTTCTTTCTTTCTTTCTTTCTTTCTTTCTTTCTTTCTTTCTTTCTTTCTTTCTCTTTCTTTCTTTTTTCTTTCTCTTTCTCTTTTTTCTATTATCTGTCATATATATATCATATAAGAGAAATCACACAATATTTCAGCTTGTGTGTCTGAGTTATTTCACTTAACATTAAGATCTTAAGGTGCATTCATTTTCCTACAAATAGCTCAAATTTTTCCTTTTTTATGACAGAGTAGTACTCTATTGTATGTAAATACCATTATTTATCTGCACATCTATTTATGTACATATAAGTTGGTTCCAAGATTTAGGTATTATGAACTATAATGCTATAAAGGTGGGGTGCATATATCACTGTGGTATGATATCTTTAACTCTTTGGGGAAGATACCTAGATCAGGAATAGCTAGCTAAAATGGAATTTATACTTTTACTTTTTTGAGGAATTTCCATACTGATTTCCACAGTGGTTGCATCACTTTACAGTCCCATCAACAATGTCTCCTCACAACATCTGATATTGATTGCTTTCTTCATTCTCTCTGGAGTGAGTAGCCATTGTAACTATCTTACTTTCTGAAGTGAGATGGAATCTCAGTGTTGTTTTAATTTGCATCTCTTGAATGACTGGCAATG
Organism: Dasyprocta punctata; assembly: GCA_004363535.1. NCBI lineage: Eukaryota > Metazoa > Chordata > Mammalia > Rodentia > Dasyproctidae > Dasyprocta > Dasyprocta punctata. The sequence goes on along the minus strand of RJWM01008578.1, from coordinate 7,049 downwards.
TTGACAATTTTTTCATGTATTTATTTATCTGCTTATATTTCTTCATCTAAGAAGTGTCTATTCATTTCAGATCCCATTTTAATTGGGTCTTTCATTTTGGGGGGTCTAATTTTTCAGAGTTCTTTATATGTACTAGATATTAGCCATTTGTCTGAGGAGTAGCTGGCAAATTTTTTTGCACTATTCTATTAGTGGTTTCCAGTGCTGCACAGAAGTTTTTAAATTTTAAATTTGGTCCCATTTGTTGGTTCTTGGTATTATTTGCTTTGGAGCTATGATTTTGTTTGGAAAGTCTTTGCTTATAACTATGTCTTCAAGAGTTTTACCTATTTTGTCTTCCAGAAAATTAAGAGTTTAGATCTTTAATCAATTTTGATTTTAGATTAATGCGTGGTGAGAGATATGTATCTAGTTTCAACCTTCAGCATGTGTATTGCCAGTTTTCCCAGCACCATTAGTTAAAGAAGCTATCTTTCCTCCAGTAAAGGGATTTGCCAGTTTGTCAAAGATAACATAATTGAGTGTACCTGAAGTTGTTTCTTCTATTTTGTTCCATTGATCCACATATTTGTTTTTTTCCAATACCATGTTGTTTATATCATTGTAGCTTTGTAGTATAGCTTCAAGTTCAAGCTTATGATGACCCCTGCTTGCTGTTGTTGCCCAAATTTGCTTTTGTTTTTCTAGGTCTCTTCTAGTTCCACATGAATTTTAGGATTGCTTTCTCCATTTTTGTATTTTGATTGGAATTTTGTTAAATTTATATAGCAGTTTTGGGAGAATGGCCATTTTGACAGTATTTGTTCTACCTATCTAGCAAGAGTAAATAGGTTTCCATTTTCTGAAATCCTCTTCAATCTCTCTTTTTCAGAGTACTATAGTTTTCATTGTAGAGGTCTTTCTCTTCCTTGGTTAGATTAACTCTTGAGTGTTTCACTTTTCTTGATGCTATTTTGAAAGGTATTTTCCCCTATTTTCTCTCTCAGTGAGTTTGTTATTGGTGTGAAGGAATGCTAATGATTTTTGAGTCTATCCTGCTACACTGCCAAACTTGGGTATTACTTCTAGTAGTCTTTTAGTGGAGTGTCTGGAGTCTTCTATCCAGAGGATCATGTCACCAGCAAACAATGATAATTTAACTTCTTCCTTCTGTATCTATATTCCTTTTATTTCTTTCTCTTGTCTTATTGCTCTAGCTAATTTTTAGAGAACTGTATTAAACAGAAGTGGGGATAGTGGAGATTCTTGTCTTGCTCCTGATTTTAGAGTGAAAACTTTCAGCTTCTCTCCATTTAGTATCGTGTTGGAAGTCCATTTGTCATAGATGGCTTTTATCAAGTTGAGATAAAGACCTTCTATTCCTATTTTCTTCAGTGTTTTCTTTCATCATGAGTGGATGTTGGATCTTGTCAAATGCTATTTTTCACATCTACTGAGATGATTATGTGATTTTTATCTTTAAGTCTATTTATGTGGTGTATCACATTTATAGATTTGCATATGTTGAAACATTCCTCTATCTCTGGAATGGATTCTACTAGTTCATGATGTATCATCTTTTTGATGATTTGGTGTGTTCTGTTTGCCAGTATCTTACAGAGGATTTTTACACCTGTGTTCATTAAAGAGATTGGCCTATAGTTTTATTTTTTTTTGGGGGGGGATTTGGGTCCTTTGCTAGTTTTGAAATTAGGGTACTGGTTGCTTCTAGGAATGACTTTAGCAGTACTGCTTCCTTTTCAGCTTCATTAGCTCTTTACTAAATTTCTTGTAGAATTTGCCAGTGAATCCACTGGGATCTAGGTTTTTCTTGGTAGAATTTTTACTACTTTTTCAATTTCACTGAACGATATTGGCTTATTCAGGATTTTTATATCTTTTTGGTTCAGCTTTGGGAGTTCATATGTATCTAGGAATTTATTTATTTTGTTTGAATTTTTATTTTATTAGGGTTCAAGTTCTCAAAGTAGCTACTGATAATCTTCTGGATTTCAGCAAAACCCATTGTGATTTTACCATTTTCATTTCCAGTTGCTTGGATTTGGGTGTTGTCTTTCCTTATTTTGGTAATATAGGCTGAGAGTTTGTGTGTTTTGTTTAATGTTTCAAGGAACCAACTCTTATATTCCTTGATTCTTTGTATTGTTTTTTTGTGTCTCAATTTCATCAAGTTTTGCCTTGATCTTTGTAACTTTTTTCCTCATGTTAGTTTTGGATTTGGATTGTTCTTGCTTTGCTAGGACCTTGAGGATATTTCTTAGGTTATTTATTTGAGCTCATTCCATTTTTCTGATGTGGCAATGCACTGCTATGAACTTCTCTCTTAAAACTGCTTTTATTGTGTCTCATAGGTTCCACTATGCAGTTGGCATTATTATTTTATTGTAGAAGTTAATACCTTCTTTAATTTCATATATGATTGATTATTCCATGTGTTTGCATAGTTTCCTTGGTTTGTTTTATTATTGATTTCTGGTTTAATTGCACTAAGTTCTGATAATATGCATGGGATAATTTTGATTTATTTGAATTTATGCAAACATGTTTTATTGAGTGATATATGATCTCTTTTGTAGAAAGTTCCATATGCTGCTGTGAAGAATGTGTATCCTGTTGTTGGATGAAATGCTCTGTAGATATCTATTAAGTCCATTTGCTCACAGATTTTCTTCAGCTCTTTTATTTCTTAGTTGATTTTTTGTCTAGTTGTCTGATAATTTCTCTTAGTTCACTGAAAAGAAAGTTTTGTGCTAATATTGTTTGGAGAAATTTTTATGCCCATATCTTGTACTCTGAGTAATTACTTCAAAGACAACTGTACTCAATGTATTAACTTTTGTCATTTTCCTATTATTTTGTTGTGAAATTTTGTTGTATTTTTTCCAGTAAAAAAACTATATGCTAAACACTGAAAAAATGAAATAAGGGTAGCAAATTGCATTTTTTCCTGGGAGTCTGCTGCATGAAATTTTGTTTTCTATCTTTTGATTTTTATCTGTATGTTTTTTAATTGACTGTGTTTCTTGCATGCTAGATATTGTTGGCTTTTCTTTCTTGTTGCACTCTGCCAATCTGTATCTTTTGATTCACTGAAAGTTATTACTGAGATATATTAAGTTATTCTTGTCACTGCATTATTTTCCTGTTGCTGATTTCATTTTTTCCCTTTTGCTTAGCTGCTAATCCCCCAATGTGTATTCATTCTTTTTGATGTGTTGACATTTTTGGCTTTATTGCCTCCTTCTATGATGTTCTTGGGATTTTTTGCAATGCTGGTTTGGTAGTCATGAACTTCTTGACATGCTCCTTGTCATGGAAATACCTTATTTCTCCTTCAATTTTAAAGGAAAGTTTAAATTAGTTGTAGTTGGAAGTTGGAAGTTGTTATCTTTTAGGGCTTGAGAGCCTTCCCTCTAAGCCCTCCTAGCCCTTAAGATTTGTGTAAAGAAGTCTGCTGTGATTCTAATGGGATTACATTTGTGTGTGATTTGTTCCCTTTCTTGAACAGCTTTTAGGATTCTGTTCTGTGACGGACTTCTGATACTTTGAGTATAAGGTGGCATGGAAATGTTCTCCTTTGATCATGTCTATTTGATGTTTTATATGACTCACTTATTCGTATGTTTATTTCTTTCCCTGTACAGTGGTACCTCAAATCATGAATGCTTTTATTTATGAAAAATTTGTTTGCAAACAGATGCATTTGGCAAAATTTTGTTTTTTGAACCCTGCATCAAGTGATGAAACATGGCCATCCTTCCCTCATGAACATGAACATGGCCACCTTTCCCACAGGAAGATGAACATGGCCATCTTTTCCAGAATTGTGGAATGGATTAAGTTCATGAACCAAGGTTTCACTGTATTTGGGAAGTTTTCCACCATTACTTTTGTAAATGGGTTTTTTATGCTATTTGAGATGTCTTCTGACTTTTTTGCTAATACATGTTATTTTTAGATTAGTCTTCTTTGCATCATCTAGCAGTTGTTAGATTTTCTTCTTCTCTTAAGTTTTTAAGGTGTCATTGAGTAGTTGATTTTTGAAGACATCATTGTCTTTTAGTTCTTTTTAAAATTTATTTTTACTTTTTTCATCCCCTGCCTCCTGGGGTATACCTCCTCAGTCCCACTCCCACCCTCCCTTGGGTGTGTGCCCCACCTCCACCAGCTGTGTGTCCCTGGCATTCTTTCCCATTCTTCCTCCCAAGGTCAGAGGTATGAGCAAACTGGAAGCTCCTCCTGTTGTTCTTGGATGGAGGACCCTGGGGTGGCTCCTTGAATCTCCATTGGAATCCCACACTGATGGGAATCCCAGACCTAGGCACCTCATTCTCAGGGGCCTCAAAGAGGGTCTGCTTACCCAGAGCACTGGGTCCAAGAGAGAAGGTCACTGGACGAGACAGGACTGATGGGACAGGAGCACATGGGACCTGGTGAAGGGTTCAGCAGAGCCTTTGTCATCAATGCTACTGGCTAGGCTAGGGCTGTGACCCAGTGGATGCAGAAATCCTGAAATGCCATTGTCTTCTAGTTCTAAAATTCTGCCCTCATACTGGTCTGTCCTGTTGCCCATACTTTCAAAATGATTTTTAGTATCCTAGACTTCTGATTGAAACTTTTTCATGCATTTTGATTCTGTGCTGAGCCGGACATTCATGCTTTTATTTTTGTTTTTTAAATTTTATTTTAAAGAGAAAAAAAACAATGAAAACAATGATACAGAATTTCAAAACAAGATAATAAGAGATTAACAATGATTCATACATTGTATATTGTTATCTTCAAAGTAGTTGCTTGGATTATAAGATATAAGCATGAAAAATTGATCAAACAACATAAGCACAAACCATTCTTTTCAAGGAACTAATAGAAATTAGTAGTATAATGATCTTAGCTATCTTGCAGGTGTGTGCATATATATATATTTTTTCTTTTTCTTTCCTTCTTTTTTTCTTTCCCCATTTCAGTTGTTTCCTTTTGAGCAGTTTCTTCCCATTTCACAATATGTATTGTACATTTTGGATCTTATTTACTCTTTCACGTTTTGCATAATTTCGTTTAGTTCATCTAGATTTCTATTAGTGTCCTCTAAGAGCTCCTGCATCTTTTTGATTATTACTTCAATTACGTTTAGTTATATCTTCTCTAATCCAGCTGAGTATCACTTTGAGCTGTTTGTTGTTTGCTATGCTTTCAGGGAATTCGGGTGTGTGGTTTATACTATTCTGTCCCTTGGTGCTCACTATACTGGCTTTGGGGGAGTTGGAGGTTTTGGGTTGCCTTCTATTCCTATATTTCTATTGTTTTTGTTCATTTGTTTGTTTGTTTTGTTTTGTGCTGAGCTTTGTGGATGCTTATAGTCCACAGATTTTGTTGCTAATACAGAGATATCTTTAGTTGCTTTTCAGGGATGTGCTTTGAGCATGGCTAACTATAATCTCTTCTGCAGCCTAACCCAAGATTCAAACATCTTGATTATTTTGGGAAAGAAAGGTTCAGTGTTGTTAGTCCAGCAACCAAGATCTGGGAATGTACTCTGGTTTTGTCAATGTCACAAAGGCAATCTGAGTGTTGGCTTGCAGACACAATTGTTAATATCGAAAGAAAAAGCTGCATTAGTATTGCTTGAGACAAATTAGATATTAACATACCATAAGAAAGTTATGTGCCACACTTACTTCTAGAGAAGAAACCATCAGTTATGATGTAAACATTAAGACAAGCCAGGTACTTCCTTACAGCTAATATATACTAAATTTAACAGCTATTTCTCTGCTAATGGTAGAAAAATATTCAACAGTAACTTTACACAATTAACTATCAAAAGTAACAAAGCTTTTTGGTTATACTAGTAATGATTTAGGGTTTGGAAATGGGGAATTCAAAAGAAAATCTTTTTTTTAATAATTAAGTTTATTGGTACATTTTAGTTATATATAACTCATCATAGGGAATTTGTACCTGTACATGATATATCTTGAATCTTCTCTTTTTCCCATTCTCCTGCCTTCCCCATAATGCCTCTTCTCCTCCTCCTTATTTACAAAAGCTTCGTTTCTATTTTTTCTTCTTTTTTTGTTTTTTCATTTCCCTTCCTTTCTTTTCCATTCCCCCTCCATAGTTGTCCTTCCCATTTGAAAATTTTCTTCCTGTTTCACAATATCTATTATACATTTTGGCCCTTATTTACACCTTCAGTTTCACATTCCAGAGAAACTGTGATATTTGCACATGCGTCTGATTTATTGAATTAATTTACTAAAGTAAATAAAATACATTTACATTGAAAACTACAGTACTCTGAAAAAAGAGAGCAAAGAGGAAAAGAAAAGCTATGAAACCTTTATCTCTATGAGAAGGAGGAGAGAAAAATGGTACAAAAGATGTTATTGGGGGAAAGAAGGATGTCTATAGAATTGGGTAAATGTAGGACAAAAAAAAAACTGGCAAGAAATAGAAGGTAAAAGAAAAAGAGAGGGAGAAAAAGAAATTATACAGAAAGTAAATATAGGACAGGTAATTAGGGGGAGAAAATTTAAACAGGAGAAGAGGAAAATAGATAAAAAGACAAAAAGACATTAGAAGGAAGACTGAAGGATAAAGGAAGATTATTCAGATCTTGAGAAACTGGTGATGAAGACAGGAAGAAACAAAAGAAGAAAAACCAAAGAACAAAACAAAGCAAGAAAACTAAAATCAATGTTCACACTCACACAAAAACCATAAAGCAATAAAAAAGCCAAGTGAACAAATTTAAAAAAAAAAACAAAAAGAAAGAAAAAGAAATTTCTGTGTGATTGCCAACCTGCAGTTATTGATATAGGGGAACGATCTCGGTGGAAGACCTCCAAATGATACAGGGGAATGAAACTCCCAACCTACAGTATGTCCGGCACGAGTTTGTGTTCTCTAAAATTGAAGAATGAATTTTAGGAACAACGGAGGTTAAGAACAGAAATATTTATTGAGAGAAAGAAAGCTTCTGTCTGAGAGTGGGTTGCCAAAGACTCTGTCTTTTCTTTTTTTTTTTTTTTTTTTTGGCACCGGGG
>RJWM01008577.1:0-72134 GCA_004363535.1 Dasyprocta punctata | reverse complement strand
CAAATTATAATTTTACACATTTTATACTCAATGGCATATTTATTATTTCTTTGGATTTGTGCCTTTTGAGCTACATAGTAATAAAATGTATAATTATAAACTAAAAATCAATATTGGGATACATAAAAAACAGTTAAAATGCTATAATAGTACTGACTATACTTCTACAGTCAGATTGAAAACATAAAGATAATATGAAGGTTTCCATAATGTGAAGATCTCCATATGGCTAAATCCAGTAGAAACTAACTTTGATTTATGAGATAAGAAATATACTTGCGAACTTTGTAATGCATAACCATGTCTTTCCCTGCCTTTCATAGGTCTAAAGTGACCAAACACTCTAAAGACAGAAAATGTAACTTTCAGCTGAAGAACACTTACCCTCACTTCTCCTTGCTCCATTAGAAGGTTATGGTTTTTGGAAAAAGCTGCCCCCAGTGGAGCTTGAACACTGTAACATGAGATGTTCCCCAGACACCCACTACATGGGGAACTAGGCTGATGGGTTGAGAATGCTTTCTGCTCTATTCATTTCTTGGCAAAATGAGCAAATAATGACTACGAATCCCAATAGCTAGAACATGGAAATAGTGAGTACTAGGGTCTATGCTGCATTTATCGTGAGTATTTGGACAGTTTCTTTCACCTGCTTATACTTGATTTTACTGTAAATGTATCTAAGACTCTGCAAATTTGCCTAAAATATTTTCCAGGAATATCACAGGCAAAATTACAAAGGTAGGCAGATGAGGGGGAAACTATACTGAAACTTTCTTTTCTGCAACAGATTTATTTCTTCCTATTTTCTTTTTGGTCACCATGTAGAATCACAAAGTACTACTTTCATAGGGCTGACATTTTTATGGGATGAAGAACCACTGAGAGTCAAAGTTCAAGGGCCAGAATCTCTCCACGGAAAAGGGCAACCTCCAATCAAAGCTATCCATTCTGGACCTTATTTTCCTGATGGCACACAAGTTAGGAATCAAGTGAGCATCTCAGAGCAGAGATGTAGCCAGGTTAAAAATCAGCCTAGTCTAAATAAGTGAACGTTGGAACATTTAGAAATAACCAACACCAAAACCAAATATAAAAAGGTAATGTTTTCAAAATTTTAAAATATTTAGAAATACAGCATGAAGAATTGTTGATCTAATTAATTAATTAATTCAGGAGAATTTTGTTTCAACTAGCCTATAGATTCTTTGGGATATATACCACATATATGCTGTTCCCTAGCTTTCCTCAGTTCTAGCACAGTGTGATATGACAGGACGCCTGGGGCACAGGTCAAGAGAGCAGATGATAAGGGGCCAGAATTAGTCAAAAGAGAAGCCAAGATCATGAAAGAGAATCATAGAAGAAAGATATAACCTAGAAACTTGAGGGAGGGCTCAGATGAATGTACTCTGGGAGGAAGACAAAGTTTAGAAATCGAAACTATGAGATTAGCAACAGCTGAGTTAGTAAAGAGATGTGTAGCAAGGATAAATGCACACGTAAGAACCTTTCCTCAAAGTCCAAGGTAAAATGTGTTGGTGGGAAGCTGGGGAAGAGCTTTCAAAGGATTTCCCTGAATTCCCAATCCAATTCCTTCTGTTCCTTAAAAGGGCCCAGGCTTGTTTTTGCTCGAATACAATTTAAACAATTTCTGGTAAACAAAACAAAATCTAAAAATTAAAAATGAAACAAAAACAAATGATCTGTCTGAGTTGGGCAAGACAAAACCAAGCAGTGCAGCGATTCAAAGAGAGCCACCAGCTCCTAGAGAGATCCTGCTCAGTGTAGGTTTCTACAACAGCAAGTAGTGTAAAAGGATCCTAATATACAAGCCCCACAGGCACCAGCCTCTCCTGAGCCTTTCGTTTTTCTTCCTGCAGCTGCAGATCAGTTTCGGATAGAGCAACAATTCTGTAGCAAAGTTATGAGCTATTCGTAAATATTTTCAAAATATTTTTAAAAACACTTGGTGAAAATGTTTATATTTCAAAATGGTTTATAATTCACAAAATTTGGTAGACATAGTCTTTAAAAATTAGCATGAAAAACTGAAGCAGAACCTGCCGTGCTAGGTCAGGGAAGATCCAACCAGAAGGTAACAAGCCAGCCTTCCTGGTAAGCGGAACAAGCAGCACAGACTCCAGGAAGAGAAAAATCAGTGCCTCCGGAGAATCCTCTATGTTGGGTCAGGGAGGATCCAACCAGAAGACAACTAGCCAGCCTTCCTTGTAAGTGGTGCAACAGGATCCAGGAAGAGAATAGTCAGTGCCTCCCGTGAGCCTACCAGCACGCACGCTGAAAATCAACATCCCCCCTCCTCCATAAACAACCTGTTGGTTCAGAGGACCAGCTAAGTTGATAGCAACTAAAGTACATAAAGCAACTAAATTTTTGTATTGTTTGGTTGATTTTGCAGCCCTGGGACCAGCAGTCCGAGTAGTTCTTGGATGACAGTAGGCAATGTACCAAATATGGGGGATTTTCTTCTATCTTGTCTTTGAGACCCAATATTGTTCTCACTGTTTTTGCTTTATTCAATATTCTGTCTTGATTGGTTTTACTCTGTTGTGCTTTTGGTTTGATTTTGCTATACCTGATGGAGTGGACAACTATTGTGAAGATAATAAGATATACTATAGTAGTTATTGTTTTCCTAGTATTCTGCCTTGAAGATCTGTACCAATTCTACTGCTTTGTTTTGATTGACTTTGTTCTGTTCTGTTTTATTGGATTTTACTGTCTTTAAAATAAAATTTATAAAAAAGAACAAAAAGAAAAACTGAAGCAAATAGATGGATATATCAACTACATTTCCTTGATGTGTCTTCAGTCAAAAAGTAAATCTACACATCTGGCACTACATTGAATCAAAATGGAGTACGTGTGCTGTGCTCCAGTTTGAATCTTTTGACCTTTTCCCTTTCAAATAAATTGGTACTCTTAATAATTCAGTCCCCCCAAGTAGAGAATAACAAAATTAATTCTCCCTTTGTGGTGAATTTACATGGTGCAACCAGGCTATGCTTGTTTCACTCAAGAACTGCTTGTTTCTCACAGACATTCAATCTTAAGATGGTTGGTGGATGTCTTCAACAGGAGACTGTAGGTCAATGGCCAAACACAAATAGAAACAAACAGATGTTGTAGTTAACCAAACTGGAGGAAGGATATGTGAATTTTATTCCAAAAGTCTCTTACCTGAAGTGCTCTGAATCTGTGCTTGAATCTCTGCCTCCCATTTGATGGAATTTGCCTAAATTCTTCAGAAAACCTTCTCAACTAGGTCTTTCCAGTAAACAGAACATAAATATTAACCCATTTTGTAATCTATCAGCTTCAATATATACATTCTTAAAAATACATGTGAAAATTGAAGCAAGTCCTGTTATACACAGAACTTTTATTTACACACAGTGTAAATAAAGTTTCACTCAAATATGATTACCTTAACCAGAAAAGAAAATATATGCTGTTGCTAAGAAAGTTCATTTCAGAAAATGTCAGCTATGTGTTCTTGTAGAAACCTCAAAGATTAAGGGTTTTTTTTAAAGCTTTGTATTATTTTTTATTACTTAATATAAAAAAAACTTAGGAAGTGATGAATTTACTGGGTATTTTAACTTGTGCCTGAGAACTCAAGAAGAGTACATTTCTGTGCAAACTTCTGAGCTAATAACCTCCTTGTAAGTAGAAAATATGGCTACTTTATTTTAACAGCTATGGAAATAGAACTTTAATATTTATCATGGGCTTTGAAGGAAGGGAGACAAGTAAGGCAGAGAAGTAATACAGAAGTAAGGGCGAGAAGAGAAGATTCAGCCTGGATTATCAGCACTAATAACCCAAAGGTAAGAAGGGGTGTAGTATAGTTTTTAAGGCCAGGAATGTGAATACTTTGAAGGGAAGATGGAGGTAATAATGAGATAAGCCAGAGCTCCTGGTCACTTTTCATAATGTAAATTCCTTGATATACACAATCCTGCAGAATGCAAACTTGCAGGTAACTGGCATATAAACAGATGTGTGGCAGGCAAAATTCTAAGATAACTGCACCTCCATGACCCTTGCCTTTGGAAAATCCCCTCTCCTGGAATGTGAACCAACACTCTAAATATGATGCAATATGCTTCCCATGATTACATTATATGGTCAAGTGACCTAATCTCATCATCCTTTTAAATGTGCAGTCTTTGGTTTTGGTTTTGTGTTGTTTTCTGGCTGATTGCAGGAAAGAAAGACAGAGATTCAACTGCTAGCAGACAATCAAGCACTTGATCCTAACTTTCAAGGAAATGAATTCAATTCACCACAAATAAACTTAGAGTCCCAAACCCTCAAATAGAACAACAGTCTTGATTCCAGCATTTGAGGGGAAGATGCAGGATGATTCCTGCAAGTTTGAGGCCAGCCTGATCTGCATAGGGAGCTCAAGGTCAACCTGAATTATATAGAAAGACACAGTCCTAGATCAGTCGTGGCAGACCTATGGCACATATGCCATAGTAGGCACACAAACCTGTCTCTGTTGGCACCCTAGCCAAGTCACTCCAGTCAAGGTTTTACAGATTATCAGCATGCATACAACAGCAAAGATCATGTAAATTGTACAAAAGCATGCCAAATGGAAACTTTTACCTTTCAGTAAAAAGCTGTTTATATCATTGAAGGCTCTATTATTGTGCTTTTCTTTTAGATGAAAGATATCAATGTCAGGGTTATTTTTTCTAAACTAAAACCTCAGTAATTGGGCCACTGCTGGACTGGGAATAGCCAGATCCAAGACTCTTCCCATGAGTCAGCACTATTCACAGACTGTGGGGAGAGAAAACAAGGACACACCAGGAGGCAAGCCCCATCTGGAAACCACTGCCATACATGGGCTGCTGCCAGACTGAGAACAGCCAGAACCCTTCTGGCATGCAGGCTAGCAAACAAGAAGTACCAATTCCCCCACACACAGCCCATAAGCAACCAGTTTATCCAGAGAAACACAAGCTGTGATGTTAGCTATAGAGGAGAAATGCAATTGGATGCTTGTGGTGCTTTGATGTTTCACTGACATTGCAGGTCTAGGGCCAGTGGTCTGATCATAGGTTCAGAGGATAGTGGTACATGATATGGCATCTAAGGGGGATCTCCTTCTGAGGGTTGCAGCCATTGTTGACCCCCTATGGTCTTTTTTTGAAGTCCTATATTGTTTCTATTGTTTTGTTGGGTTGGGTTTATTCTCCTTTGTTTGATCATGTTAAATCCAATGACAGGAGCAGCTATTTCAAAGATAGCAAGATATACTATGGTAACAATTATGAATCTACTATTGTCTTGTTTTGAAGTCCTTTATTGCATTCATTGTCTTGTTTTTATTGTTTGCATTCTATTCTGTTCCAAAGGTATCTGCAGCTATTTTAAAGACAACAAAAGGTATTATGGTAACTATTGTTGATTTTGTAATGTTTTGAAATCCTGTATCACTTACACTGGTTTGTTTTGATTGGCTTTATTCTGTTTTATCCTCTTTAAGATAAAATAAAATTTAAAAAAAATTAAACCTCAGCATTCAGATTTGATTGCACTGTTGGCACTTTGCAATAAATGAGTGGGTTTTGGGTTGCAGTTTGGGCACTCAGTCTCTGAAAGGTTCACATCAGTGTGATAATACCTTGGTTTTTAGCTTCTCAAGGTCCTGAACAGAGAATTCAATTGCACTATACGTTGAATTTTGGCCTACATAACCATGAGATAATAAAGGGGTGTCGTTTCAAACTGTTAAGCTTGTAATTTGTTAGATATCAATGGAAAACTAATAGAAATTGGTAACCATACTTGCTGAACCAATTATGACTCATTTAATAATCCCTTAACATACTGACTTCAGACCTTCAAGGATTTTCCAATTCCACAGTCCTGTGGAGTTACTAATGGACTTGTCTGATACTATTTCATTTTAGAGCAGTCCCTGAAGCCTGCTTAGTGACAAGCTTGTAAATTGAACTCATGACATAGTTCTTCAATATCTATGAGATTGTCCTCCTTAGAAACTGTTTAAAGTTCAGAAAAGATATTTCAGATTTTTTGGTAAACAGTTTCCTTCATTATTACACTAATAGGGAGTTTGTGCTCAATTTTAGCAAATTTACAGCTTTTTGTGAGCGATATTTTGACTTTGGTCATCCAAAGCTGTATAAAAGTTGCAAGTCATTCCAATCACATGCTCATTTAATGTCACCTTAGAGTGTTTCCAACATGAGGATTTGATCCAGTGTCCATAATTTCAAAGGTTATAAATCTAGTAACCATAAAATTGTAAGCCATCTTATTCAAGAAACCATGTGCATGAGGTAAACATGCTTCTTTGGTCTCTGTGTTCTTCATTTTGGAGAAATCCTAGTCCTAGCCCAAACAAAGTTTGCTTTACTTATGTCTGTTCTAAATAACTAGTACATGCAGTAAATTGCCACATACGATTACTAAGATCCTGCCATCTAAGTGTATGTTTAATCTGGGTAGAATATCTTTAATTGAAACAAATGAGTCACAAATCCCACTATAAACAACACCTCCTCTGGGTGAAAAGTCTTGCAAATATTTAAAAGAAGGTTCTTGTATAAAACTGCATAGAACAGGAAAAAAAAGAAGAAGAACAAGAAGAAAAAATTATTCTTGCTTTTCCTTGTGGAACCAGCTTGAATAGTACCTGATTTTTTAACTTGAATGGTGAAAATTATTAGGCTTAGTTTGTATTTCAAAGATTATTTTTTAAAAAGGGAATTTTAAGGTCAAAAAAGGTTGAATTTGTCAAAAATATAGTTAAAATGTCATATATGTTTAAAAATTAGCATAACTCTTTAGTAGTGAATAAGGGAATCCTATTTATGTTTAGATGTACACCCACAGAAAAAAAAAGTTAGATGCTTAAATAAAACCAGATATGTTAAAAACTTCAGGAATCTTTGCCAATGTCAGAGCAAGACAAGGATAGCCATAAATATGAGTCAACATGTACAAAACTTGGAGGGAAATGCTGAACAATAATGTTTATTATTGCCATCATGTTCTTTTATTCTGCTTTTGGACATCTTTTGAGTTCAGTACATGTGTTATCTACAAAGGTGGCTCCAGGTATACATTCCTATATGAGAAGGACAATTAAAAGAATTAAAAGATTCCAAATAATTTCTAAACAAATCAGTAATAGCCATAGCATTTATAGTCTCTAGAACCATTCAGCATTGCCTGATCACTAGTTACCATCTGTTATCCTGTCTACCTAGATCTGCCATTGCTCTCACTGATGAGATGGCCTTGGGTACATGCATGTGCATGACCTCTGGATGACCATGAATGGACATAAACTGCCTCTAGCTGGCATGAATGTTCCATTCGCTGCTTCCCAGAGCCCCTCATGGTGTGAGTTGTAAGTGACACAGGCCACCTGTTCCTCTTCTTAGCAGCTAGGAAGGAACTCACATGTCAAGATTGCAATTTCAAGATGTTGTATCCAACAAGTTAAGATGTCAATCAATTTATCAAACAGGGTGAAGAACAGAAGAAAAAAATTTTTTTCTCATGTCTTTGAACCTATTCTGTCACAATTTCCTTTCCTTGTCTCTTACTCATATCTATGACAGCCCCATGGCTTCCTGATTACTTTCAGACATTTTAATAGTCTCTTTTCCATCTCCTTTCCAGTTTAATATAAATCAAAGCACTCAGTTCTTAATGGTACATGTCTCCCCTCTCTCCCACTCAGATCTCATATCAATTTCAGTCCTTGGAAATGAGAGTACTCCTTGATCTTTCACTCTGTCTGGCTCCTCTATTTTCATTCCTGACTCACAATGCTGCCTCTGGGATTGGAAAGAGGAATGAATGTGAAAAGAGGAGACTGTATTTTAAATCAATGGCTATAATTTGTGGTCATCCCCTTTTTGGTGGAAAACTACTGTCACTGCAGATGCCTTGATATGACTTTCTCCCACGCTGAATATCTTGTAGGAGGCAGAAGTATCCTGGGACCTTTCCCCATGGGAGCCTTCTCTGTTACATCACTCACTAACTTGGGCGACATTCCTTCTGGATGACCTCACATGACATCCTCAGTCCCTCTGTGGCTCATGGAGGCAGACTCACCTTCCCATTAGTGAATGTAGTGACAACCTCTCTATCCCCATGCTCTTCAACAGTCATACCAGAGACCCTCTCACATTTTAGACTTTACTAGGTAAAATTAGAAATTTTGCTGGTGTCTGTAGAAGCCAGGATAAACACATTAGCGTCACTCAGGAACTTGCTAATTCACCCTACTCAAGCTGCAACATTTCCCCAGCTCAACATGTGACCATCAGGGGCAAAATGAGAGTTTCCCCTCAGCACAGCTGATTCCCTCAAAGAAAGCACCCTCCTCACATAGCTTGAGTAAGAGAAAATAGCTCCCATGTGAGTAGGCCAGCAATCCTTTTTAAAAACATCTTTCTTCTACTTCAGATCTTCCTTCTCCAAGTTTATCATCTCATTCACTCATGGCTAAAAATCGTAAGTTAATTTTCATTTCACTTTTTAGCAATTCCTATGGAAATGTCAGGATTGGTCTTCAGAACAAGAAAATGCTTGAAATATACTGCTCCCAGCTTTAAAGATTCTTCTGACACTCTGGACAAGAGGTTTATACTTAACATATCATGCTATAGAATGAAAGAATAAATATACCATTTCTATGGGCTCATTTGCCCTAGTAATTAGTCTTTATTAATAATAAACCTATAGCCATCAGATCTTATCAGAAGTTTCAGCAGTAAAGAGAAGGTATTTCCCAAGTAATAAGAGATATAGAGAAGGAGACTTTTCAAAATAAGCTGGATCTTTAGTGAAACAATTATTTTACATGATTTCTTCAGCATCCTCCTCCTCTCTTCAATCTATATGGTGCTTTCAGTACATCCACAAACCCTTTATACTTCTCCCTTCAAATAGTAGAGCTTAATACCACCCTTCTGGGATTGAATAGAGGTAATGGTTAATTTATAACCAATGGATTATGGCTGAATTTGTGGACAATGACAAAGTCATAAAAGATATTGAGAGTCACTCATGCTCTTTCTTTAAATTAGTGCCTCCAAGGGAAGCCAGCTACCAGTTTTAGGGACCCCAAGGAATTCATATAAAGAGGCTCAGGTGACAGTGAATGGAGGTCTCCTATAAAAAGCATGTGAGTGAGACATCTGAGAAGTAGGTTGTGTAGTCCAGCCATGCTTTCAGATGACTACAGCCCTAGGATAAGAGCTCAGATGCAGAGGCAAGAGGAATGCTGGGCCGGGACCTCAGCTAAACATGCCAACATCTGACTCAGAAACTAGAATTTAATAAACTTTTATTACTTGAGTCTCAAAGTTCTGGAGTAATTTGTTATGTAGCAATAGAAACTAGTCCAGTATGATATATTCAAAAATTTAGGTACATTTAAAATCCCTTCACTTCTTTCCTGAGTTATACATGCCACATACACTCTCAAGTTACTAATAATCAAAAGCATACCTTGAAGAGTCTGATGTCATGATAGAGGCTAATCATTCACCTGTGCATAATCACTGATGCACAGATGAGTCACCTAGTTACCTCTCTTCTCATCAGGGAAATGACTAGGTATAACAGGAGTTATTTGTAAACGTATCCACAGAGTAATATAATGTGAATCTGTTAGAGAATTACATCTAGGTCCACAGTCATATGGGTCAGTAGGGCTATTATTGTGTGTGGGAGACCAGATGAGAAATGAGGCCTAATTCACCTCCTCTGTGAGCACAAAGGAGAAAGGCAGCAGGCTGTGCTCCTTTGGCAACACACAGGGATGATGACGTTGCTGGTTCCAGGGAAAAGTTAATAAAGCTGAGATTAGGTCTTTTACTTGGACCTGTACTAATGGATAATGAAAGGAAGATAAATCTTGTGTTACTTTATTTGTTTATACTCGTGTTTGAGTGAATAAAAATAGGATGAGCCAGATCCTCTGCCTACTAGAGGCGAGAGCCCCCTATTTGCCCCCATGCTAAACTGACTCTGGGGTTGTCTTTCATCTTCATTTGCCTCCAGGTCAGAGTGACAAACTAGCAGAACTACAAATGGTGCCTGTGTGGGGAAAGACCAGAGAGGGCTGGTTTCCCACAGGTGTTGCCTGGGTAGGAACCTGGGACCAGCATAGACCAGTTTGCTATGATTTTGCAAAATTATTTTACTGTTACTGATGTTTGATATGCAGATATTATAATTGACTCTTATTTGTTTGAGATAAGCTCAGTGTTAAAATTTAAATAATTTCATTAAAGATGCTATTTTGGATATTCTTTTGAGTATAAATGGAGAGTGTGAAATTAAGGAATGCGCCACCAAGGAGTAAACAGGGAAATACACTGGCAAGCTGAGAGAGGAAAGGAAATATTTTCTGATCTCCCATATATGCCATGGGAGGTCCTGTGCCCTCCCAAGCTCTGTGAATTAGAAAGCATCACTCCAGAAGGCAGAGACCAAGTAAGGTATCTGTTATGAATAGCACCTAACATAATCCAGGCAGTGGAATACTAAACCACAACAAAACTGTCAGGCACCAAAGTCAGATGGCTATCAGAACAAGCAGCTGTTAGACTTGGAACCA
Source organism: Dasyprocta punctata (assembly GCA_004363535.1). Taxonomy (NCBI): domain Eukaryota; kingdom Metazoa; phylum Chordata; class Mammalia; order Rodentia; family Dasyproctidae; genus Dasyprocta; species Dasyprocta punctata. Next base: position 61,486 of record RJWM01008577.1, on the reverse strand, counting down.
CCAATGATATCACACACAACTTCCTGGACATTTTCATTAGGGTCACTTAGGAAACATATCAACAACAGATAGCACACAGAAAGTTACCCAAATAACAAAGCAGATTCCTGGAGTTTGCCTACCCTGAAACAAACCTCACCACCATGACTAATCTGTTACATGTATGTGTCAGAGACCTGAGCCTACATGGAGGACCATTTGAAGAAATAGGGCTGAGCCATGAGCTGAGTTAAGGGCTTCATTCCTTATTGGAAGCAAAAGCAAAAGCCAAAGACAGGATGCACTACTGGTCAGAAATAAAAATGTGTCAGAGTGCAGCTTGGGTTATAAGCAGAAGAGGCTGTGAACTTGTGAATGAACCTTCTCAGTTGTAGAGATGTCACAACAAAAAATACATTCAGGATCTTGTCCTAAGTATGTTATCAACCATGGCTCTGAGCATTTGACATAAAGAACACTTGAGATGGCATGAAAACAAACATCACCATAAACCAAAATTTTAATAAACATAGGTGCCAGTGAAACTGTGTTCAGTATGAAAACACAAAATAGTTAAAAACTTAAGGCATATATTACTTTGACATTTCCCACTTACTTTTAAAACCGCAGATTGAAACTAGACATTGTTTTACAATGGAAAAAGGCATTAGAGTTGATTTTTCTCAACTTTATGCTCAGGCCACAAATGTTAGCACAACACGGAATACTTCTAGTTTATGGGGAAAATTAGAACAGAATGCTAACAATTCAACTGATATATAACCTGTCTGAAACACTGCTTTATTTAATTTGAAAAAACTTCAAATATGTTAATAATTGAAGGTATTCAGCAATGGAGACTCTGACTTAGTAGCTTCACATGAAGTCATTTTTTTATTAAAATATTTATTTATTTTCTGCAAGCTTAAGTTACATTCCCCACTTGTCATTATTTTCAGTGTGAACTCCATACATCTTCTCAGGACTTGAAAGATACTTAAGCAAGAATATGCTTTGTCATGTATTGTATTTCATAATTGTAACAATTGAACTTGTAAATTGTGTATCTAGGGTGGGAGCACGTATAAAATAAATACAATACGTGGCATGGTGGAGTTTGAAATTGATTGGCTTTGAAAGCTTTCCCAAGAACTTTGAGGTTTAAAACACTAGCTATTTTTAGATCTGTCAGTTACTCACTGGAAAACCCAAAAGGATTTGCAGACTAATTACCGCAACACACACTAGTCATAGTGTAACGATCTGTTTTAAGGGGGCAAATGGTGTGGAGAAACTCTGACAACAGAAGATTATAATCCTAGACAGCTCACACTGTAGAGAGCCTGAAAGTTCACATTCTAGAGACCATGACAGCTCACATTGTGGTGATCTTGTTATATGGGGAAAGAGGGAACCAACCAACCAACATTAAATATTGCCTCTCATTTTAGAAACACTCTTTGCCAAATTTAGGAGTTCAAATGATTCCCTAAGCCTAATGGACAGCAATAATTCACTCCATTTCCTTCTCTCTTTCACAATCCCTCAATTTCCTATTCCAAATCCATATAAAGCTTTTTTCCCAGTTGACAAATAAAAGCTGTCCTTCACAGCAATGTAAATAGATAGTGTGACAGTACAGCAATGTTTTCTCAAAGATGTTTAATTCCCAGGACTTGTGCATGTCACTTGTGTGTCAGAGGAGATTTGCCGATTGATTAATTTTAGGATAATTAAACAAGAAGATGTTTCCAGATGATGACTTAGGTGAATTTAGGGTAATCACAAGCTTCCTCAATAGAGAAAATGGAGAAGTGGGACAGGTGGAGTCAAAGAAGGTGCTGTAGTGATGTATATCCAAAGAAAGAAGCAAGAAGAGGTTCTCCCTGAAGTCTCCCAAAGGAACCTAGTCCAGCTGACCCTTTCTAGACTTCTAATCTCAAGAACTGTATGACAATAAATCTAAACTGTTTTAAGCTGAGTGGGTGGCAGTTAGTTCAAGCAGCAACAGAAAATGAGTAAAGATGGGAAAAGGCTGTGGGAACTGTGAATTTCTTATTCTCGTTTTCTAACACTATCCCAGTTCAACTAGTAAAATATATTTTATTACAAATGTAATGAATTGTTGCCTATTTATAAGAAAAAAATCAAATTATGTCTGTTCTGTTAGATAAAACAGTATTTACTAAATGTTTAGATTCCTGTAACCAGGCTCAAGAAAATGAGTTTAGTTAAGGACCTTGTGATTACGTGAAGTAGAGTTTATGCCTCATTAATTCAGTTTACTTTAGGTCAGTAAATAGCAATTTTCTGTGTGGTATAAAGACATAGACTTTGCAATGCTTCTCAGCAGAAAAAAATAAAACAGGGAACAGAAGTTTTCTATGAAGAGGAAGCAAATAATACAAATTTAGGCTCAACTTTGGCCTAGTCATCTGTCAAAATAAATTTCAGCAGAATTTCTTGTGAAGCTTATCTAGTTACATTACTGGACAAAATCAGCATGAATTTAGTTAAATTATAGGTAACTATATAAATGGAAAATATTATGTAACCCACAATTAAAGCAAAGCCACGGTACAGATTTTTAAAATTCCCATGGTTATAAAACTTAAAGACATTCATAAAGGAGTCCAAACTCTAAACAGAAAAATTAGAACTAGCAATATAATGAAGATGGACCATGAAATAAGTAGTCAAAGGAACTCAGAGGTGTACAAATCAGAAACACCATGGCTGAGGATGAGAGGGATGGATGCTGCTTGAACGGAAAGCTCAGGGATTGATCACATCTTCTAAGGAGGCAACCTCATGAACAAATACAACACAGGCAAAAGCCTGGGACATTTTCAGAAGCTACAGGAAGTTTTAGTATCCATGTAGGATACTAGCTTTAGGTGACCAAAAAAAAAAAATAAAACCAAAAATGTACGGTCAGACAGGCAGGGTTACAGAGATTCTTGCATGCTATGCAAGCAGACTTTACTTTATCTTGTAGGTGAGGGAAAACTTTTGATGGTTTGAAGCAGTAGATTGATAGGACACCATTTGCATTTTTACATAGGGTCCTCTAATGTTAGGGTAGAGATATATCTCTGGAGCTGTGACTTAGAGCAGGGGCATAGACTACTATAGTGGACAGCTGCCATGTGTATGGGTTTGATCCTGTGTCCCCCCAAGGCCTTATGTAATCTGGATGGGCTGATTCTGGCATTTGTGATTGGTTTGTTGCCTAGTGCTAGGATTGATGATGTGAGTGCTACACCCACCCAGGGATGGAGCCGATTTACAGTGTAAGGGTGAGAGGAGGGCACAACTTCCTCTCTCTCTCTGGTTTACCTTGCTGTTTGGTGGCCACCATGAATGGCTGCCCCACCACACCATGCTGCCTTGAAGCCAACTGAGTATGGACCGAAACCCCCAAGTACTGTAAGAAATAAACCTTTCCTTCTCTAATTTTGGGCATCAGGTATTTTGTCTCAGCAATGAGTGAAAAGTAACTAAGACAGAATTTGGAACCAGTGGAGTGGGGTTGTTGCTGTGACTATTCCTGATCATGTGGCTCAAGAGCCTTTGGAAATGGCTTGTGGGAAGAGTTTGGAAAGGTCTGACATGTCACCTGAAAGAGTGGTGCTGGAACAGCTTAGTCTGTTCTGTATGGGGGATTCTGGTCAGAGCTCAGAAGACCAGAAGACTGATAGAAAGCCTGCCAGTAAAGACCAGCCTTGGGAGATTTCTGTTGGGAAGAAGAACTGCATTGGTTGTTGGACTCCACACGATGTGTGTTATGGCTTGGCAGAAAGTTTGTTTGCATTTTGCACATGCTCAGAGATGTTGCCTGAGACTGAGATTAAAGGCAGAGGATTGAGTAGTCTGGCAAAAGAAATTTCAAGGAAGCCAAAAGTTGAGGCGGTGACCTGGCTATTGTTGGGGGCTTTTAGCCAGATTTATGTTGGGAATCAAGAGCAAAGAACTCAGCATGGTGATTTAAAACATTGTGAGCTTGGCCAGAAAGCTGTAGACTATAAAGATAGAGCTGAGACCTCAACTGCTGAGAAGAAACAAAGGAATAAAAAAGATGGCCTGGGGCCATTGTTCATAGCAGCAGGCCTCCACCTTTTGCAGCCTCAAGCCAGCAAAAGTGAAAGAGTTTGCTCGGAGGAAAAAGCTACAGAGCACCATGTTCCAGAGTGGTGACAGAGGCCACAGGAGGTTCCAAAATGGCAGCGGCATAGAGAAACTGTTACTCACAATCAGGTTCAGAGAGCTCAGCAATCCAGGCACTTGACCCCTACAGCCAAGAGAAAGGAAAGCCTGGCTACTGCTCCAGCTGGCAGCAGACCTTGGCAGCACCCATGTGGCACTGGTTTTAAGTGCAAGGAAAATGTGTAGCTTCTGCCCCGACTGCTGAGGGCAATATGTAAATATGTAAGGGTGAAGCCAAGGGCAAAATGGAAAACTCAGAAGTTTGAAAAAGCCAGGAACATGGATCATCCAAGAAAACCTGCAAGAATTGAGCAGAGTGGGCTTCAGCAAAAGCTATGAAAAATGGAGCCTCTGGAAGTACTGCAGGGGTGGAATCACTCAGGTCTTTTGGAGCTTGCAACCAGATTGCTTCAGATGCTGACTTAATGTTTGCCCTGCTGGATTTTGGACTTGCTTTGGTTCCAATGCTTTGTATTTCCCTGTTTGTAACTTTTGGAATGGTAATGTTTATCTTGTGCCTTTGCATTTTGGAAGTGTTTAACTTTTTCATTTGTACAGGGGGTTATAGTTAAGAGTTTGCGGTAGATCTCAGAGGAGATTTGGGACTTGAACTTTTCAGCAATGCTGAGACTGTTAGGACTATGGCAACTCTTGGAAATGGACTAACTGCCATTTGTATAAAGGATATACATGAGTCATTGGTTGGCCAGTGTGGAATGTATGGGTTTGATCCTGTGTCCCCCCAAGGCCTTATGTAATCTGGATGGGGCTGAGTCTGGCATTTGTGATTAGTTTGTTGTCTAGCGCTGGGATTGGGTGTATGAGTGCTACACCCACCCAGGGTTGAAGCCAACTTACAGTGTAAGGGTGAGAGGAGGGTGTGCCTTCCTCTCTCGTGTTCTGGTTTGCCTTGCTGTTTGGCGGCTGCCATGAATGGCTGCCCCACCACACCACGCTGCCTTGAAGCCAACTGAGTATGGACCAAAACCCCCAAGAACTGTAAAAAGTGAACCTTTCCTTCCCTAATTTTATGCATCAGGTATTTTGTCTCAGCAATGAGAGAAAAGTAACCAAGATACCATGTGTCTAGGTTAGCCCTAAATCAATGAGGAGCAGCAATGGTAAGGAAGCAGTTTTGCAAAATGATTGCAGAGATAGATAAGCAGGGTTTGAAAAGGAACTGGACTGATAACCTGAGAAAAAGGCAAGAAATAGGATGATCCTAACTTTCTGATTTGGACGAGGGAAAAGAGAGAGGTTTGTTCTACCAAATTTTTCATCAGGTTTTTTTCCATTTATTGCCTCCCATGTTACTGCTTTAAAAGAGTTAAGAAGGGATTTTGAACAGTTTCCCTGTGTAATTCTTTATATTACTAAATGGAGTATCCACAGTCTAATGGACCAGATAGAAGCCTGATCAGTGCACATTTGCTTTTATTTACCATATAGATTTATGGTTCATGCAGGAATGAGGTGAGAGGTTTAGGTACATTGTAAAGTAACTATAAACTTACTCTCAGTGTAAAACCTTATTCTAGAAGGTTATACATCTAGTTATCAGTACTTGTGATTTACAACTAAATATGATGCTATTGTTTAATTGCACATTTGAATACTTCATTTGTTGTTGGAGTAGCAAATGAGGTAAAGGGCTCCAATTATTTGGTATATACAACAATAAATGTTTGAACATATAAAGCTTAAAATGAAAATAGTCCCCCACCAAAAAAAGATTAGCAGGTGAGAATGCAGAAACAAAACTCTAGTAAATCTTAAACTGTTATGTATAGCATTCATAATGAAGAAATTCTTCACAAAACAAACTGAACACCTCACATATAAAATTCAGATTTTTTAAATTTTTCAAAAATTTTTAAGGTTACAATCTAAATAGCTTCATCTGAAAAGTAGAAAACAATGCATCTCAGTTCATAAAAGCCATATTGTATGATTATATTTAGATGTAGGATGTTGAAACTCTAGGTGCAAAATACCAACTCCTTTCTTATGAGTACAAATCAAAATGCATACTTAGTTATTTTGTCTTTAATGCCTAACTTTCACTTCATACATAAAGGATAAATTGAAGACACTTCAAAACCAACAAACAACAGAAGACTTCAAAACTGTTCCAATCTAGATATCAATTCTCCAAATAAACTAAAACAGATAAACTTTTTTCAATTAATTTTAGAAATGAAATTACTCTGCCTCTATTACTAGCCTAATCCAGTATTCTATCAAAGGAACATTTTCTTAGGTGCTATTTCTCCAATATTTTTTTCTGGATTATTTGATCTCTAATATCTTATGTGACTGGGGAATAATCATCCTCCTGTAATCTCTATCATTTTAATAGTTAGCAAGAAAAAGCTGTTTTTCAGCATTTTAACTAATTGTAGACAAATAAAGGCTTTTTTTATATTAGGCATAATATTATTAGAAAGAGATCATTGGTTTTTAGTATTTTTACCTTTAAATGTCTTTCAGAAACAGGATGCACTGTGTTCTGGTATGATGATTATGTAAAACTAACCCCCAGATGCAGTGGTATAAAATGACCTAGCTGCAGCTAGAGGACTTGAGGGCTGACATCTGGAGTCACATGAAAACTGCCCTACCTACATTTGTAAGAGTTGAAGTCCTGTCATCTGAGATGCTCTACTCCATCCCAGGTGGGTATCAGGTTCCCAAAGGCAAACAACCAAAGAGAAAAGGCAACAATGGGAGAAGCCATATCATCTTTTATGATCTAGCTTTATAAACCACACAGCATTTTTTCTGTCATATTTTAGTGGTCCAGATATTTGCAGAACTCCACACAAATTCAAAGACCATCATCCCCAATTGATCCCCAATTGACAATGGAGACTGTCACTGTCATATTGTAACAAGAGCATATAAAAAGGAATATATATAGGTGTAGACTTTGTAGAAAAAAAACAATGTCCTACAGGCTGAATTCCAGTAAGAATATCATATATCAAAGGATATCTTTGCTAGGAAACAGCAATATTTAACCAGTATTGATAGACTTAGAGTATTAGCATGATAAACATATACACAGAAGGAAAACATTTTTGTTATAATGTAAATTTTATTCATTCAATATCCTTGATAAAAATACACAATTATGTGATTTCTGGTTAGTGGGCAATTAGATAATAGAATGAAATTTACTTCTATCAATGCACATTTTAATGAGGCACTATCATTTTATATACCCAAAATGCCCTCAGTTCCAAAGGTTTCTGAGAGTTTCTGCACTCCTGCCTCTACATTTTTTCTGGAAACTGTTAAATTCCTAAAATTTCAGCCCCCATGCTGAAACTACTTGACACAAAAGTGAAATCCAGATAAGGAGACCAATCTTTTTTGAGGACCTAAAATCAAAGTCATCTGGTAGCAAGAGCTGTAAGATATAAAGTTGGAGGTAGGAGTTCCTATATTTTCACAAAAAGGGCTACTTGGCTGAAATGAGGTCAAAGTAGAAAGAACTATGGAAATGAGCAGAGAGAACCCTGATTTCATTTATGTACTAACCATTCTTGAACATTATCTCATTGCCCTTGGATTAACCAGAAATCACTCACTTAGCTATAGGCAATGGAAAACTCAGTCAGCAGTGGTTTCAAGGTTTTTTGCTTTAGATTCCCTCCATCTTTCCTGCTCCGTTGTGTTTACCTTTTCAGATTTGTGATGATAAAAAGACTGTAGCACCTCTCAGATTAGGTGAGACTCTTCTAGGTTCTGTGTCTGAATTTCAGGCAGCATAAAGAACAGGCAAAGTGGAAAAACCCTCTGTCTCTGAGATTTTATTGGACAAAGCAGTTTTTCCAGGAATTCTCTCCATAACACAGAGCCACTGCTAGCTCTAAAGGAAGCTAGGTATTGTAGTCACTTTCTTCATCAGTGGGACACAACACCCAATATCCACAGTTTAGAGGAGGAAAAATTTATTTTAGCTCACATTTTAGAAATTTTAGACCTTGCATGATCAGTGGCATAGTGGTAGGGCCTGGGTCTAGGAAAACTGCTCACCTCATGGTGGAGGGGAAGCAGAGAGAGTGAAGGAAGGAGCTGGGAAGGGAGATAGACCCTTCCAGGCCACACCTCCAGTGAATCACCTCTTCAGACCAGACCCCACCTCTTAACACCACATTTTGCTACAAATTCATCACTAGACTAATCCACCAAAGAGTATAGTGCTCCCTTGATCCAATCAGCTTCCAAAAACCTCACCTATGAGCACAGGATGCTTTTACAGGCACATCTAGATATAAATGATAACAATGGAATTTCTAATTTTCTTTTTTCCTAACTTGTGAAGTCTAGACCCATACTACCAACATGTAGGAAAGATATTCAAGACTTCGATCACAACTGAAAGATATCTACAGGATGCCAGTATACTTAGCTTGGGCCCTCTTACATGGCTCTGGCCTTCAAGACTTACACACAATGGATCCAAACAGATCACCTGTTCTGAGAAGTCCACTAGTCAATCTCATTCTTCTTGAATTGCATGTAATATGGAAATTCCAGCTTACAATTGCAGATTCTACCCCAAGAAACTCTCCTTCTTCCTTCCTCATGCTCTTGTTTATGTCCTCTTCATTAATTTCCATATTTCCAGAAAGATCAACTACATAATTTTCAGAGCCCCATAAAAAGAGAAAATGTGTGTGTCCTGATTCAAAACTTAAGAATTCCAAGACAGAAACAATAGTTTTACACCATGCACACAGCCTTTCTTGCAAAGGATCTTATATGACTCCATTGGTCTCATGTCTATTAAACTGGCCTAATTACTACGTTATTCAGTGACATTTTATGATGTATTTTTCTCTTACTGAAAGTACTTTCTAGGTGGTTTTTCCAACACCAAACATGTAGTTTTCCTTTTTCAGTGATTCTATCATGTCATACCCTTTCTCAATCAATTCAAATAAAAAGAATCCTAAACCCATTTCTATTTTTCTGTCTTTTGTGTCACTGTTCTCATATATTTGCCCTGTTTTCCTAATGTACCAGATGTCCTAACTCTATACCTTTGTTCAGGCCATTTCCTAAATCTGGAGAGCATTTAACTCACTCTACAGGTAACACGCTGTCACACCAAGCCTAGGGAACATGTATCCCCATCACTAGTCACTCCTCTTTGTTCTCAGATGAAATGAATTACCCTTTCTCTGCAATCCCATAGTGTTTATCGTCCATGTCATGCAGGTGGTTGTTATTTCTCTCTTGCATGATTTTTCCAGGGGAAAAAACTTGCTGCCTCCCATTGAAAGACTGGGCTCTATCTTTGTCTTCCCAATACCCATGACATGTAGTGTGTTTATTCCATGAACTGATTGTCTAAAGGAATTTGAGTCTATTTTTCCAATAAATATATCTTTATTAGTGTAAAATTTTTTACAGAATACTGAGCTCCATTGTGGCATTTTCTTATAACATATTTTGATTTTATCCAACCCTCCTGTTACCCTTGCTTAGACTCCTTTCCCTCCCGTAGAGTCCCTTCCTCTTGCCTGGTAATACTTCCCCCTTTCCTTTCATGTCATCTCATTATTTTTATATATTACACATATTAGGGAAACCATACAAAACCTGTCTTCCTGAGTTTAGCTTTTTGTGATTACCATCAGTTCACCGATTTTCCTGCACATGACATGATTTTATTATCCTTTAAGGTTGAATAATACTGCAGTGTGTAATATACCATATTTTCTTTATCTATTCAGACTTTGATGGGCACCTTAGCTGATCCATAACTTGGCTGTTGTGAATTGCGTCACAATAGATGTAGCATGTGGATATCTCTAACGTGTGCTACATTTAATTTATTCAGGAATATATCGAGGAACAGTATTGCTGGATCATATGATAACTCTATTTTTAGGGTTTTTTTGAGAAACCACAATACTGATTTCCATAGTGCCTTTCCAACACTGTAGATGCATTTCTTTTCCTCAGCATCCTCACCAACATTTGTTGTTCTTCGTATTCTTGATGACTGGGTATGATGTAATACTAAGGTAGTTTTGATTGGCAGATCTATGATGGCTAAAGATGTCAAACAACTTTATATACTTTTTATATCTTCTTTTTAAATTACTTTTCATTTCATTTACTCATTTTTATTGGGTTATTTGTTGTTTTAGAGATAAACTTTTTGAGTTCTCTATCCATCCTGAATATTAATCTTCAGTTGGGAGACCAGTGGTAAAGACTCTATCCCATTCTGTAGGGCATCATTTTACTTGTTGTTTCCTTCCCTGTGCAGAAACTTTTAAATTTGATTTGAACCCAAGTCTTGCTAATATTTCCTGAGCTGTCAGGGTCCTAGTCAAGAAGTTATTGCTTGTGCCTATAGTTTGAAGGGTTTTGTCAGCCCACTCAGGGGGTGCAAGGGAGATTTTCTCAGGTGCAGTCCCAAAGTTAAAGAACACACATGTGCAAGACATCAGCAACAACAGCAGATAGCATGGAACAGAGCAGAGTGCAAGAGCACAAGAGAGCTGCCTGCATTTTTATTGCATAGTTCTTAGACAGCTTATCTCATATTTACATTCTTACATAGTGCTATAACCAGCGCATGCTGTTTACCTGGACTAAGTCATGGTTACATAACTGTATCCCACTGTGTGCCTGCATTAGACAAGCAGGGTCACGTCTGAAAAGTAAGTGAGACCATATCCCACGCAAGGATGATGGAGACACTCTGCCACGAAGAGGAAGTTTATTAGGTGCGAGAGGAATGGTCACCTCGAAGACAGAGAGAGACCCTGATGGGAAGATGTTAGGGCCTTAAGTACATGAATAACCGCAGCAGGGGGAGTGGTTGTGTGGGTTAGAACAGCCAGGAACATTAGATGCTTTTCAGGGTGGGGTCTTGACAGGAACATTGTTGGCTTCTGTGGTCATCGCAGTTCTCAGAAAAGCATGTCAGTGTTCTTGCAGCCCGGTGCAGCTCTTGCAAGAAACCTAAGCAGGTGGATGGGCTGCACCCTTTAACTCCCTCCTCCCCATACCCAGAAGGTAGGTGTCCCTTCAACATTCCCAGGTGTCTTTAGACAACCCTGAGTTTTGAAATCTAAGGCTTCCCCACCCACATCCCACCCCTTCAAAGGTTGGAAGTGTGTAAGTGCAACATTCTATATGTAACAGGGTGCAAGTACCTGTAGTTGACAAATCAAGGACCATGTGATTTTGCAAAACCACTTTTCTCATTTGAATAGTTTCATCCATAAACAGCAGCAAAGCTTGGCACATAATATTCAAGGCCTGGATCATATGTGGAGAAAAGGCTTCAACTTGGAAGGTTAGGTCTATGGTCCTTGCCCCCAGTCAGACACTTTTCTGGTCAGACACTATTCCTGGCGGTCAGCCTTTGCAATGTCTGGTCAAGACATCTGCAAAGTCATTTCACGGTGAGAGGAGGGGCTTATGTCCTGAACCATGATAGCCTACATGGTCAGTTTTTTCACCACACTCCTATACATCTCACCACAGGTCAGAAGCCCACAAGGGACGGTGTCCCATCTGTCACTCCTGAGCTGCCCAAGCCAGCAGCCAGAGCATCAGTCCTCTCAAGATAGCCCCCATGCACACATGAAGCGGGCCTTCTTCATGCTTCACAAGCAATTGTGCTGTCCACAACTCTGCCCCTTGGCTTGACCTGCCTGATCCACTTTCAAACCAGAGTACTACCATTTCAGGGTTGGGTCACAGCTAGACCAACCAGCATATTTGGCATCAGTCAGAGGTCCCTCTTTCCCTTCTGCATAGGGATTAGGGGTCAAGTTCATCCTCCCAGACAGATTCCTGGGCCATGTACATCATGGGTTCCAAAACTGTTACCAGTTTGACTATCAATGGGCTAGCCAAGAAAGAGACCCGCTGTTGGAGATACATCCCCCAACACGTGAGAGTGAGGCCTGTGCCACTGCATTCTAAGGATGGGTTGTCCACATCTATACCCAGCCCTCTATCTGCCCTGTAATTCCTCACAGGCATGCAGAGCAGCATGCAACGCCGCTTTCTCAATCAGGAATATCAGCACTCAGCTCCCTTCTACAGCTGTGACCAACCCGACAGGGTACTTCCATGTCCCCTGTTTTTGCCGTAGGCCTCAGCCAAATCCACTGCCATCCACACTGACAGTTAGGACAAATGGCAGGTTTGGGTCAATGGTTCACAGGGCTTGCACCTATGCAGTAGCCCTCTTTGAGTCCAGCATGCTACTTCTGCTGTGTCTCTGCAGCCCTACATTGTGCCCCTTTTGGTCGTCTTGTATAAAAGACAAAGCAGGTTAGCTAGCTGTGGTACATATGCAAAAACCTAGCAAGCCCACATACACCTGTAATTGGCATACTATCATGGGTCTGGCTTTACCCACCATATAACACCTAAGAATTTGACAGACAAGCCAGTTCCCTGGACCATGTTTTTATCCGTGGCCCACCCCCATGCCAGCAAAGTTTCTTTCGGACTGTGCATGGCAATCAGAAGTTAACATAATAAAGCTTCTTTCAGATTCTGCAAGGCAATCAGAAGTTAACATAATAATACAAACCAATGACACAGAATGTGATTTGGCCTAGGTGGCCAAGTCCTGTGCTACTAGGCCATGATATAAAGTTGGGTTATGCAAATAGCCTTGTGGCAACATCTAAGAGGTCCATTGCCCGCCCTCCCAGTTGAAGGTAAACTGGTCCTGATGGCCAATATCAGAGTGAGACTTCACAGTCATTTGCCACAACCACTCTGGCTTCTGCATGGGCTGTACTGAGGGGTGCTGTGCAGGAAGTATCACCCCTGCTTTTTCCAATTTCAAGACAGTCTGTCCCAACTCCTCATGGTCTCCAAGCAGCTGGTACTCCTTCATGTACACAATCCATGGGGCCTGTGGGAGAATCAGCTGTGCATGGTGTGGATGGCTTCAGACTCTGGTTTCTATCAAGTGAATTCACCACTGGAATTCTCCCTTCTTGGTCTCTGGAGCTGGGCACCAGTCTTTATGTGCATCTCCAGTATGTATTCAGCAACCAGGGAAACATAAACATCATATAGGTGTGGAGGCAAGCCTCTGATACCCAAAGTCCCATGGATCTTCCAGACCATGACGTAGTGACTTCCATACCCTTCTACGTGTGTGGTAGGTTGTGTAAATGGTCCAAGTTGCCATATATTAGCACTGACTCAACTTCAGTATCTAGCAGTGCTGGTACGTGCTTGTTGTAGTCAGGGGTTACAGGGAGAGCAACTGCATACAGGACACAGGATTTGTAATACTGTTTTATAATAGTCACCCAGAGTTAAACACAAGAAAGTGCAGGAAAATGTGTCCACAACACTAAGACCCAGGATATTTAGCCGAGGGCCTGGATCCCACAGAAATATCCTGCAAGAGTCCAGCTAGAGACCCAAATGCATGACAATGCCTCCCACAAATCCAACTGGAAATCTAAGAGCCCACAATAAGGACTCACGCCAGTCTATTTACGGTTCTGTGCCGGGAAGGCCAAAGGTCAGCGGTGGAACTAGAAAGTCTATGCCAGCAGGGTGAAGGAGCTGTGCAGTGGGTTGAGGATTCTACATGGGAGCTGAAAAGTCACACTCAAAAGAAGAAGCGGAGCTGCTCTGAAGAGCACCACAGCCATCCCCAGTGGCAACGAGGTCCCACACTCCTCCGACAATGAGAACTGTAGAGCACAGGTCAGGAAGCCCAACGTGACAAGCTTCTCCAGCACACAGCTTCCCCTCCAGAGCCAGGAAGCAATGCACAATGTGAGGAGCAGGGCTCCCGCAACGTGAACCACAGCCACTCTCATTGATGAGGTCCCGAGCTCCTCCCATGATAATGGCTGAATCCATATTGGGGAAGCCAGCATGACACACACCTCTAGGAGAACCATCAGCTCGAAACAGCAACTCAAAGGAACCCACAATGCCTCGCTCTTCTTCTCCACATCTCTATTTATGCAGGTAACTTTCTTCAGGTGGGCCATCTTTACTCAACACCAGCTGAATTAATTCAGCTGGTGCTAAGCTGACCACCAGTTTTTAATCCATAACAGTGCTACACATTCTTGGGAGACCAGTAAACAGTCTATTCCACATGTGGCCACATGTGTACCCCAAGACCCAAGTACATTGGCCTACTTCCTAATTGGGGTAAAAGGAGACATGTGTCACTTCTTCCCACTTCACGGGGGTCTACTTTTGCCTTCTGGCCCTGGCCCATTGGCTGGTATTGATGCTTATGGCGTAACTCTCTCCACAGAGTCAGCAACACATCCAAAGGTTTCCCATCTGACATATCTGTGATTAAGTGGGCAGCCAGCAGGTCTGTCAAGATCTGGCACCCAGTGACCTTCAGTGGCCCCACAGCCTGTCCTAGGAAGAATGGTCCTGCTTACCTGGCCTTCTTTTTGTCTTTGACTGGTGCAATTTTTACAGATCTTTCCTTACCTTAGCTCTTTATTTTTATATCTCCCAGTCTGACCAAAGTATCCACACTATCATGGATGGGGTGATCTGTAAAGGGGGCAATAAGGGCCACCATTGACACAAATGTGCCAGCCCACCTGCTCACCAGGATCATATCTTTCATGCATGCTGTCAGCAGTTCCTCAACTGGGCTATGGTACAAACATCAGTGCAAACACCATCTGCTGTATGTCCATTTCACATAGCACAGTCATCAAGTCTAGGTAGTGACTTGCTCTGGCAGGTCACCTGAATTCTCCGAAACCAGGTGAGCCACTGCCATCGACAAATGCATCACAACCTGATCATCTACTTATGGGGCTAGAGAACCCGTAAAGGAGATGCTAGCTATGCTGGCTATTTGGGACATCTCCTGTGGGCTTAACTGCCTGCTACCAGCCCCATCATCCCACAGTCATGGCAGCCATACAGGCACTGTTTCACCCACCTTTTGCTTTGTTTGGCCAGCTCCCACAGCTCCATGGCTGTACAGGTCATGCGATTGTGTGCCAGGTAGAGGCAGGCGGCCTTCACAATCCTTCTCCCTAGGCTAGGGGTTCCTCCAGCGCCACTTTTTAATAAACAGCCAGCCTAGCATTCAAAACCAGGGAATTTTTCTAAGGATTTTCTAGGACATGAGGTGTTATGTGTCTGGAGGCAACCATGCTTCCCACAGCTCGCAACCTGAGCTCTGCAGCAGCCAGCTAACGCTGAAGGTCCTTCTCTATCCGCTGTAGCTGGCCTACTTGCCAGACATGGCCATTGCCTCTTGATTAATGCAGCAGAAGAGAATGAAAAACAACCAAGTCACCCACCCTGCCATTACATAGAGAGGGGAGGAATTTTTTCTGTCAATTGCTTCCAAGGCTTGCGAGACATCCCCAGGCTCCAAACAGACTGATTCCTAGTCTACTGAGGCCTCCTAAGCTGCCAAGAAGTTGGCTACAGGTAGCCATGGCAAGGCCAGCATTACTTATCAGCCATTCCCCAAGGCCCTCCCTCACCTTCAGGCACTGTTCACACAGCTTCCATGAGACCACTCACCTCAGTGTCCCATCGACTATGCCTGTTGTCAGCCCACTCAGGGGGCGCAAGCGAAATTTTTGCAGGTGAGGTCCCAAGATTAAAGAAAGCACATGTGCAAGACATTAGCAACAACAGCAGACAGCATGGATCAGAGCAGAGGGCCAGAGTTCAAGAGCACAAGAAAGCCACCTACATCTTTTTTGTATAATTCTGATACAGGTTATTATCTCATGTTTACATTCTTACATAGTGCTGTAACTAGTGCATACATGTTTACCTGTGCTAAGTCACGGTTACATCACTGTATCCCTCTGTGTGCCTGCAGTGGACAAGCAGGGTCACATCCTCGGGTGTCTGTAGACACCCCTGAGCTTTGAAGCAGCCTGAGTGGTTCCCTAGAGGCTTCCTTTATTTCCTTCTAGCAGTTTCATAGTTTCAGGTCTTATATTTATGTCTGTGATTTACTTTTAGTTGATTTTAGAAGAGCAAGAGATGGGGGTAGAAAGTCAATTTTCTTCATATGGATAACCAATTTTCCCAGCACTGTTTCATAAAGAACTGTCTTTTATTCAGTGTGTGTTTTGGCCCTTTTCCCAAGAATCAAATGGATTTATTTGATGCATGATTTATTTCTGTATTCTCTATTCGATTTCATAGGTTGACATGTCTGTTTTTAATGCTATTACCATGTTGCTTTTGTTACTATGACTCTGTAATATATTTAGAAATCAAATATTGTGAGACCTCCAGCAGTGTTCTTTTTGCACAAGAATATGAGTAATTTTTAAACATCCTATAATGAAAGCCTTTAGCGCCAGAAATTTAAGTGGCAGTGTTTTACAGGAAATCCCTCAGAAGGGACTTCTACACATACTTTTATTTAGCATGAGACCAAGAAATCTATCTACAGCACAGGAAATGGGAGAGGAAGAAAGGTGGAGTTATGCCAGATTCTCCCTAAATTGAGAGATATATGGACTCTTGGTTTATTGACAGTGTCACCCCAGGCTTCAGACATATAACTGCCTGTAAACATAGAATACATTCCACAATCAAATGGATTGGGTTCAATTGAATAATAATGAATTTATGGTTTGTGTTCTCATCCATTAGTGAATATAAGTTAAAAGAAGTTTTATAAAATAATGTAAGGATTTAGATGAAAAAGTTAAAGTTCCACAAAGAACTAAAGTTCCTTAAAGAGTCAGGTGGTTCCTTAAACATACATTCAGCAACACTGGGACTTTAATTAACTCACTTACTCAACATGTATTATTATTGTGGATTTGGAATTTAAAGACTAATAATAAAATATGGTCTCTAAATTCTGTATATTGGCAGAAAGAAAATCTGAAATTTCTGGAATAAGAGGTGGGGTAGGAGATGTAATGGCAATAGAAGTAAATTATATGGTGATTAAGCAGAATACAACAAGACTAAAGGTCATTTTTTTAAAAAGCCTTCCCAGGTGCTGAGATCTGGTTTTTCTCTACCCCAGGAGAAACTTGTGCTAAGAATTAAGTAACTGCAGCTGCCCAGAGTTGCTAGGTGGAAATCAGAATGCAGAGCCAGAACATCTGTTTGGGAGTGTCCTCGGTTTGAGAGACATTGTAACCGAGGGAATAAGAACAAACTGAGCCAAAAGGATGCTAAATTTACCGCAGCTGGGGAATCCAGGTATTAGTAAACAGAGCTTCTCCAGGGAGTTTTCTCGAATCAGGCAGCAATGTTTACCCTCACAAGTTCTCCTTTCATTTATTTTCTCTTAGAATGATGAGCCAATATTGTGCCCCCTGTGTCCTGTTACAAAACTAACCATCTTCACAAAATCCCAGGATCATGCCAAAAGTAAAAGACCCAAAGTGGCTGTTTAATAAGAG
Organism: Dasyprocta punctata; assembly: GCA_004363535.1. Taxonomy (NCBI): domain Eukaryota; kingdom Metazoa; phylum Chordata; class Mammalia; order Rodentia; family Dasyproctidae; genus Dasyprocta; species Dasyprocta punctata. The sequence goes on along the minus strand of RJWM01008577.1, from coordinate 43,898 downwards.
TAAGCTTTTAATGAACAAATCATTGACTGGGTATAAAGTGCCATTAGGAACAATGCCATCTCTCAGTTGCTCTGGTTGCCTCTCTTCTTTAATGAAAAAATAATAATAATTAGTGGAGTGGAAGTAGAAAAGAGGTAATTTTTCACATTCATCAAGCTGCGTGGTCTTCGTGTTTGTATGACGCAGTTCAATTAAAAATATAAAAATAAATATCATGGTATTGACAATACAGACAAAGAAAGGGAGGAAGAAAGGGAGGTAGGGAAGGTGAGAAACAGAGAGAAAGAGAGAGAGAGAGAAAGGCAGGGGGTGTGAAAGCAGAGATGGTGACCCCAAAGCTCACTGCCAAAACTGACACATTTCCAACTGGTATCATGAGTCATTTTAAAAAGTAAGGATGTATCCTATAGCATTAGCTGATTAACATATCAGAAAATGTAGGTGGTGAGAATGAGTTAAAGAGGAGAGAAAGAACTTCCCTTTCCCAGAGAAAGATCAGACAATCAGACATCGATTTGAACCTTTATAAGGCCCTGGTGACCTGGCATTAACCCCACCACATGCAAGCGAGAATCTCTGAAGGTGGTTGGCATGTGATGATGAATATGAGGCAGACAGTATTCCCACTCCTCACAAAGGAGACAATCCAATAACTGCTTTCATGATAACTATTGGTGCTGAGAGATTTCCCAGTGTACCAAGTGTCCAAAGGAGGTACCTGGAGCGCTCAGCTTACAGGAGTGCTTGAAGAGCATATTTTAACATGACTTTCAGAATTTCTTGGACTACTGGGTAAGATAAGTGTCTCCTTTTCAAATTTTTGCTTCATTTCACTTTTTGAAACCATCTAATTTGACCCAGTTGTTCCCTTTCTGGGTATCTTCCCAAAAGAACTAAAAATATCTCATCACAGTGATATATGTTCACCCAGGTTCATCGCTACCCAATTCCTAATTGCTAGATCGTGGAAGCAGCCTAAATGCCCCCTGACTGAGGAATGGATAAAAAAAGTTGTGGTATTTCTACGTAATGGAATACTACTCAGCTATAAAGAACAACAAACTAGACATTTTTGCCCTCAAACTGATGAATGCTGAGGATATGCTTCTCAGTGAACTGAATAAGTCACATATACGTGACTATCGTATTGTTGCACTGGTGTGATGAACTGAAACAAAACCTATGTATGTATAAAAATTAGTTGGAACAGTTATAGAAAAAGAAAAAGAGAATGTTTATTATTTGACATTTGGATCTAATTTTGCTTTTTGAATTACATTTTTTTGTTTCTGCTTGAAAAAAAATAGGTCTTGAAATCTTTAATTTCTCTGTAATGTTTTCTAGTTTTCTGTATATAGGTCTTGTAAATTTTGTGATGAGATTTATCACTATTTCATATTTTGATGCTCTTGTAAAAAATTGTTTTGTTTTTCTTTCTCACCATTAAATACAGTTGCTTTTCAATTAAAAAAGAGAAGAAAAGAAAAGAAACGATCTAATTTCAGCAGCATTTGTGAATCTCTGGCCATGACTTGCTGCTTTGTATCTTAGTAACAATAGCATGGTATATAACAAGTAAAACATTTTATGTGTTATTATATTTAAGAGACTCTTCTGAAGTATCTAAAAGACTTATAGCCTTGGCTTTTCTTAAATATTGTGTCCATGGCAACTGGGAAGAATTATCCTAAAATAATATATGCAATTGCTTTAGAAAGGATCCTACAAGAGGGTTTCACTGATCAAATGTCCTTCTTTGCAGACTTCTACTATTGCTTTTTACCCAACTATGGAAAGATGAGAAAAGAAGGTGGACAGAGGAGTTAACTGGGGTCATTGCTGCACCCCAAGCTCTCCTCAAGGACCACTTGCATCTTCAGCACCCAAGTGGCAAAGCCAAGGCAGAAACAAAATCCCATTTCCAAGACCCTGTCATCTGCTCACCATGTTACCACACCTTAATCTGGCTTTGCTAAAATAATAAGAATTTTGTGAGAGAATAAATCATTCCATGAGAAAAGAAAGATCTAGAGAACTCATATTAATCTGACTGGAATTCATTGCAACTGAGCCTATCCTGGCCACCATCACTCCAAACTCGAGCCCCTGCTGGGTAATTTTAATACCCTAAGATAAAAAAAAAACATACAAAATTTGGCATTTGTCATACATCTTCTGCATGGCAAGCACAGTATTATGTGATTATCATGGCCAGACTTTTTATAATCCCAGCTTGCAACTGAGGCTGCTGACATGAAGTGACTCCCAGGATAACGGTGAAGACAGAGGTCACCTGACGTTTGAAGCACGTTCTCGCAGTCTCAGTTTGCTCCCACCAGAACCTCAGAACTAGCACAGGCCATTGGATGAGCAAAATAAAGGGTAGGCACCATTTAAGAAAACATTTTATTAAAAATACTCCTGTTTACTAACAGATTCAGCCACACATGCATGGAAAACAACTTGCAAAGGCACACACTCGGCAATCCCTATTTGTACATTAGACCACACAATATTGTGTCAAACTGGCACAGTATTACATTAATATTACATAACGATTTTAATATATGTCACATCTCTTAACTTTTAATCCCATGGACTTAAAAAGTCAAATATTTGTGACATCAAAATCACTGGAATGAGTATGCATATAAATTGTCAAGGTCATCATCCTTGATATTACTGCTTCTAATAGTCTACATGTTTTTTCCAAATAAATAATAATTTCTTTAAAACTGCAAAATGATTGGGTGACAAATATTCTTAAATATCTATATATATAAGCACTAGGAAAACAATGTAGTAATTTTCCATCAGATAATTTTTTCCAAAGCTTTATTTGCTCTTAGATAATACAGTATGTTTTAGATTTTAAATTTCAGACTTGGCATGTCTGTACCTCAATGAGAAACACATTCTTTTGGGGAAAAAGTTCTTTGTTAAAACAGTGAACAGAAAGTATAATCATGTGAAAAAATATACTTTCCTTTAGATAGAACCTGTTCTAAATTTTAGCTGTCTGTGTGGTGTAGCATGTCCCATACTACAAGAAAAAAATATATATGTATATAAAACAAAAAGCTCTTTGTCACTTTCCTGCCTCAGTGCCAAAAGAGCTCTTGTCCATCAATGCTCTGGACTGGATAAAAGGCAGTTGCCAAAGGGCATTGTTGCCTTTGAAGAAAATTGCAGCTGTCAGTAACAAATACCTCAGAGATGGCTAAGATATCATAGTAGTCCCAGTGGGGGTTAGACATAGCATACTTGAATATTGATGGTTGGGTGTGAAGCACAGAAAATCAATAAATAGAAGTGAATGAGTGCAGCTAGGGAGTTGGAAGAACACAAAAGAGACCTCCAACAATCAATTGCTAATTTTGCTTTTGGCTGAAGTCGTGCACTTATATTTCATCTCCAGTACATCTTCCTTTTAGTTGTTACTATTGTTAAGGTACTATAAAAACTCACATTGGAATACTTATTATAACAGGCAAACCTCTAGTTTATTAAAGACAGGCAAAACTCTAGTTTCAATATGAAGATTCAGAAGTATTAAATATGATAAAATATTAAAATAAAATATACCACTATTTGAGATTGGTAGGTTTCAGCAAAACATAATCAGTTGCTGATTATTGTAACACTGTACTAGAAAGACTAAAGCTTGGACTTTGTTGTTCTTGGTCTAATTATGTGCCAGAAATTCAGTTAGACTTTTAGAGAGCTAAAGAAACATGCATTCGAACAGATATTACTCTCAAATCTTTCGTCAGCCTGATAAAACATGATGCTGGGGATAAGCTTTAAATGAGGGGAAATGGGTAAATGTCTATCCCTCAACCTCCACCTCAGATTAGAAATGTATGAGTGAATATTGTCCACAGATGATTTATTCTAGGCACCAGAATTTCGTTAACTCCTCAAACTCATAAAACATTTTTCTCATTTTCTTGAGAAAATACACAGAGAAGAGTTTGGGGGTTTAAGGGAGAGTTTTGTTGTGTTCCGTTTTGTTTTTGCAGTAAGTAAAAAAGAATGCAGATATCCTACCAACTCATCTTGGAAAGAAGACAGAAAACCAAACCATTGTGTTCATCTCAAAGTAGGAACTCCTTTTAGCTTATCTGACATTGTGATTACTTTTGTGAAGGCTACTGGGTATATTTACTTGATGAAGAGTGTGAATCCTATATTGAAAAGCAGAGGTGAGATGGTGCCAAATATTAAATTGTCCCAGATACTACAGTATCATCTCTGGCAGGTAAAATTATTTATTTGATTTTGAAGACTGAGATCCGCAAACTGTTTCTAAATCTAGAAGTCTCAAACTAACAGTTTAATAGAGCCTAAAAGTCCTTTATATAAATATTATAAATGAAGAATATGAGCACCATAAGGAAAAACTGTGTAGTTGCCTATAATTTCCTCATTTACTTATGAGCTCATTAGAAAAATACTCCTTCCTAGTTCTAGGATTTATAGCAACTAAGATATGTGAAATGTCAATACTGCATGTACTATTTTCTGAAATGACATACGTTTCCACTCACAAAATAAGAACACTGTGCCAAATAAAAACAAGAAAAATTGTATCTCAAAGAATATTAGATATATTAAGAGTTTTGAAATCGTTAAGTCCAATTTTTATGAAGAGGGGGCCTAGTTCTTATGATATACTCACAGACTTAAGTAAATTCAATGACCATCTAAAGAAACAACTCACTTTTCAATTTTTCCTCTTCTAATTAGTTCAAAGAAAAGAATCTGAACTGCTAGTCTTTTTAACAGAGAGCATACTTTGGTTTAAAGCCTTAACAAATCAATGGTGCCTGCTGCTTTTTTATTATTAGTGTGTTCATTTTAATGACTTCCATTTGCAGCACCAGTACTCATTTTTCCCTTTACAGTAGTTTCCTATTCAGATAAGATTAATTAGTAAAATGAAATATTTTTTTCCATCACACTGGGAATTGAAGAGTCTTCACACTGAGCTACATCCCCAGTCCTTTTTTGTTTTTTATTTTGAAACAGGGTCTCATTAACTTATTAAGTTTCCTGCAATCCATCAAATTTAAGATGTTGCTGCCTCAGCCATCAGGGGTGCTGGGATTACAGGCACCACACCCAGCTTTATAAAACTTGTTTTTATACTAGGTATGTGATGTGATTTTGAAATGTTGTAGTCAGTAAGGCATGTATTTTGAATTAGTCATTTCTTTTTTTTTAACTTTTATTAATACGTTTGCAGCATATTCATCATGGGACTTGGTGTATGTACGTAGCACATCTAAATTTTTTTATTTCCCCTTTCCCTCTCTCCTCTCCTCTCTCCTGAATTAGTCATTTCTAATCTGCACTCCAAGTACAGTTAATTACCATTTGAGGTCTTAATGTGAATTATGCTTACGAGATAACATGTCCCTAATCAAACCTAGACCAAGTACTTTGTAGTGTATGTTGGAAATAATCATTTTTTGGTTTAATAAATGTATAGTCTTCAAGATAGGTGCTGAGTTAGGAATACAAGGAGACCCTACCTCCTTTGCTTGGATCCCCCAAAGCCACAACATAGCACACAACATCAGGATCTCTCAGGATCCAGAGATGTATCAATCCTACACCACATCTCATGGAAAATATTTATGCCAAATCTTACAAGCATGGCTGATCCTAGCATCAGAACACTGAGACACCCCGTCTGGAGTACACTTTCTTTGTCAACACTAGGACACTTAGGACAGAGAACTCATGGGATTTCAGCGGCACTGAATAAATTGGGTGACCTCTTTGGTGACTGTCTTAGTTACTTTTCTCTCATTGCTGAGACAGAATACCTGCCATCCAAAATTAGGGAAGGAAAGGTTTACTTCTTACAGTTCTCAGGGGTTTCAGTCCATAGTCAGTTGGCTCCAAGGCAACATGGCATGGCAGGATAGCCATTCACAGCTGCCACCAACTGCAAAGTGCATTAACCAGCAAGAGAGAGTGAACACACCTTCCTCCCACCCTTACACTATAAGTCAGCTCTACCCCTAGGTGGGTGCAACACTCACATCACTAATCCCAGCACCAGACAGCAAATCAATCACAAATGCCAGACTCAGCCCCTTCCATGATTACATGAGGCTTTGGGGGACACAGGATCAAACCCATGAGTTCCACTCCTGGCTCCCCAAGGACTCATGTATAACCTTTATATAAAACACATTTAGTCCATTTCCAAGAGTTGCCACAGTGCTAACAGTTTCAGCATTGCTGAAAAGTCCAAGTCCCAAATCTCTTCTGAGATTTATGGCAAACACTTAACTGTAATCCCCTATATAAATGAAAACAAGTTAAGCACTTCCAAAATGCAAAGGTACAAGATAAACATTACCATTACAAAAGTTACAAACATGAATACGAAGCACTGGAACCAAAGCAAGCCCAAAATCCAGCAGGGCAAACATTAAGTCCTGGAGTTCTCTGCTCAGCACCTGAAACAATCTAGTTGCAAGCTTCCAAAGGCATGAGTGACTCCACCCCTGCAGCACTTCCAGGGGTTTTAACATTTCTCTCTTAATTCCACTCTGTTCAGTTTTTGTAGCTTTCCCGGACGATCCACGTTCCTGGCTTTTCCAAACTTCTGGGTTTTACATTGCACCCTTGGCTTCACCCTTACATCTTCACATACTGTCCTCTGATGGAGGGGTGAAAGCTGCCTTAGCCTTAGAATTTGTGCATTTTCCTTGCACTTAAAACCAGCGCCATGTGGATGCTGCCAAGGTCTGCTGCCAGGTGGAGCAGTAGCCAGGCTTTCCTCTCTCTTGGCTGTAGGGGTCAAGTGCTAGATCACTGAGCTCTCTGAACCTGATTGTGAGGAAAAGTTTCCCTATGCTGCCACCATTCTGGAACCTGGTGCAGCTGCCACCTGTGGTCTCTGTCACCACACTGGAACATGGTACTCTGTGGTTTTCTCCTCCAAGCAAGCTCTTTTACTTTTGCCAGCTTAAGGCTTCAAAACATGGAGGTCTGCTGCTACCTGGGATGGCTCCAGGCCATCTTTTTTATTCTGTTCCTTCTCAGCAATGGAGATCTCAGCTCTGTCTTTACAGTTCATAGCTTTACTGAAGCTTCCTTTCTGGCCAAACTTACAACATTTTAAATCATCTTGCTGGGCTCTTAGGTCTTGATTCACAACATAAATCTGGCTAAAAGCCCCCAACAATAGCCATGCCACTGCCTCAACATTAGACTGCCTTGAAATTTCTTCTGCCAGATAAATTAGTCCATACCCTTAATCTTAGTCTCAGGCAAAGTCTCTGGACATGAGCAAAATGCAGATAAACTTTCTGCCAAGCCGTAACACACATAGTCTGGAGTCCAACCACCAGTGCAGTCCTTCTTCCGAGAAGAAACCTCCTGAGCCTGGTCTATACTGGCAGGCTTTCTTTTTTTGGTTTTGTTGTTATTGTTGTTGCTCATTTGTTTGTTTTGTTTTGTTTTGTTTTTTGTTCCAGGGATCAAACTCACAACCTCATGCCTGCCAGGCAGGCACTTAAAGCACTGAGATAAATCCCCAGCCCACTGGCAGACTTTCTATCAGCCTTCTAGTCTCATGAGCCCTGATCAGAATCTCCCATGCAGAACAGCTTAAATCATTCCAACTCTACACATTCAGGCGATATCTCTGAACCTTTCCAAATTCTTCCCACAAGCCATTCCCAAAGGCTCTTGAACCACATGGTCAGGTACAGTCACAGCAATGGCCCCACTCCTGGTACCAAATTCTGTTTTAGTTACTTTTATCTTCTTGATGAGACAGAATACCTGATGCCCAAAATTAGGGAAGGAAAGGTTTATTTCTTACAGTTATCAGGGATTTCAGCCCATATTCAGTTGGCTCCAAGGCAGCATGGTGTGGCAGGGCAGCCATTCATGGCTGCTACCAACTGCAAAGCATGTGAACCAGCAAGAGAGAGCAGGCATGCCTTCCTCCCACCCTGACACTATAAGTCGGCTCCACCCCTGGGTGGGTGCAACACTCACACCACCAATCCCAGCACCTGACAACAGGCCAATCACAGATGCCAGACTCAGCTCCATCCATGATTACATGAGGCTTTGGGGGGTCACAGGATCAAACCCATACAGCGGCTTAGTTGCTAATACCTTACTTCTCTTCAGTGCACATAATTTTCACGTTATAACATGCTTAGAACATCATAAATCTTATAATCAGTGGATTTTGTAAATACAATTAGTAGTGTTTTGTTCATCTTCAGTTAGCCATAAAATTACCATGCATCTTATTAGATTATATCTTAGTTTTATAGTGTTTGTATATTTAATAAAATTTAGTTTAAGTCTGTCACTCATTATAACATATCATCTGGTAGCAAAGTTGACAGGAAAGTGAAAATATCAGCCCCCAATTTGTAACTATAGAGGGCTACCAATATTTACTAAGGAGATGCTTGCTGATGACCAAATCAACTTAAAATAATTTTGCATTATGATATAATTTAAAGAATTCAGTAAATAACATTGGAGATTGGTGGTATAGAAAACATCATAAAGTTTTAAATCAGTTACTAAATTTTAGGAAGTACTACTCTGGTCAACCCTACAAAGCAACTGACAAGGGAGGGTGTGACTTACCCAACACTGTGCTGTAAACTGAGTGTAGTTTGCATAATGAGCACAATTCATTTAAGTATTTTATTCTGTGTCACAGTCACTATTGCTCTGTAACAGAATACCCCCAAACTCAGTGGTTTAAAATAATATTGTGTCATGGTTTCTGCAGGTTGGGAATTACACCGTAGTTTAACCTGATACCTTGAGCTCCAAATCTTTGGTAAGATTCAAACAAATGGCCAGGGGTGGGGTCCCATTGGAAAGCCTGAGTGAAGCAAGGAATCAGCCTCAAATTTCACACACAAGGACACTGAAAAGGGTTCTAAAATAATGCAGGCATTTCTCAATATAATTTACAGTTTTTATAATAGATACTTAGCAACTCTTCAGAATGTGCTGGGTCATCTTTGTATTAATTGACAAGGTTATCACAACCACAGACAAAACTACTGAATACGTGGACAGTATTTTTATATTTAATGTCTAATATTGTATATATTTATAAAAAACAAAATATAAATAGTGATATGATAGATTCATGAGGACTTTTGCTTTACTCTTGAAGTTCTACAATAAGTAAGTAAAACGCAATTTGTTGTTTTTGTTGTTTTCGTTGTTGCTGTTGAGATTGTTGCTGTTGGTGGTGGTGGTGGTGACAGTTGAGGCAAGGTCTCACCATGTTACCATTTAGTCCAGGCTGATCTTGAACTCAATATGTGTAGCCAAGATCAACTTCAAACTCACGACCTTCCTGCCTCAGTCTCCAGAGAACCGGAGTCATAGGCATGTATTACCACCTCTGGATGTAAAATGCAACTTTTTAAAAACTTTTTAATGTTTTGAAACTTCTTGGTAATTTTACCATAAATTATGCTTTTGGGATTGATTTAAATGTATTCTGTGCTGCATTTAGGATTTTTTTTCCTTGAAAGTTCAGAATATAATTTTTCTTCCTGAGTAAGTGTAACACCACCAAGAGATTTTTAACACTGTTCAAAGTGCACACTTCATGCCAAGTTGCAAAAAGAGAAAAACAGGTAGGAAAGAAATGCCAAGTTCCTTTTGATTCCTCACACAAGGTGACAAGACCAGAAGAGTCAAGCTAAATATTTTTTTAAAAAATGTTTAGCATCCTGAGCAGATAAACCAACTTAGTTTTCATTTCTGCCTTGGCATTTCTGACAGAAAATGCAGACTGCATAAAGGAAACATTGCAAGGGAAAACCTTTTTGCATAGTCTCCAAATGCAGATGTCTGGATGCCCAGGCCCTATCCCCAGGCCCAGTCTCACATGAAGGTGGCATCAGATATCCAAGAGTCCTGAAATGTTTTCTTTCCTCCCCGTGTCCCAGAGTAGACTAGCAACCGAAGTCTCAATTATCCTAGAAGTTAAGTTCTACTCCCATATGACACAATCTCTAGGGCCACCATAAGCCCAAGGGAAAAAAAGTTAACCTTGAAATAATGCTGATTTAGCCTAAAGCCATGAGTTATTCACACTTAGAGGTTTTTTTTTTTCTGTTTTTGAAGAGATCGCTGAGTTCTAACACCACACAAAGAATTTGACATTTTTGTCTCTAACATACAATTTATTCTTTTAAAATCAAGACTGTTTACTTCTTTAACAGGTCAGAAAGTTTTATTTCATCTTAAATATTTCCAGAATGTAATTATTGCTGAGGATCCCACTGCAGTAATATAAACTTGTACATATGGTCACACACAATTACAAGCTTAGAAGAAATCATAATTCCATGACTTCATCACAGTGGCTTTCAGGACTGGAATAAGGATTACAGCTGTGTTCATACTACTCATTCTGGTCTTCATAAAAAAAAGTTGCTCGGAGGAAACAATAAACTTCTTGAAATTATTTTATAAATAGGGCAGCATGTAAATAGAAGAAATACATCTATTAGTGTATAAATGATTCATATTTACAGCTCATTACTTTATTTTAGCAATTTATGACAACTTTCTTCCTTCAACTTTGCACCACCAAATAAAAATTGTGTTTCCAAAGGGCCAGATAAAAGCCACTCCATGCATCCAAGTGTACCCATGAAGAAATAAGGAAAAACAATTTTTATAAAACTTTTAAAGAAAGAGGCAGGCTAATAAGAACTCTTCAGGCTGCTTCATTTTTGGCTTGTCTATTATATATTTCAAACTCTTCCTGAGACTTTGATTCTCCAATGTGTCTTTCAACTTTAAATCCTGTCTCATATGAAAACTATTACCATAAAGTTAAGAAGCAGATAAAAGCCACTCCATGCATCCAAGTGTACCCATGAAGAAATAAGGAAAAATAATTTTTATAAAACTTTTAAAGAAAGAGGCAGGCTGATAAGAACTCTTCAGACTGCTTCATTTTTGGCTTGTCTATTATATATTTCAAACTCTTCCTGAGATTTTGATTCTCCAATGTGTCTTTCAACTTTAAATCCTGTCTCATATGAAAATTATTACCATAAAGTCAAGAAGCAGTTAACTGAAACACTAAGAGATAAACAAAGTCTGCCTCACTTTCACCGTGTTTTCCCCAAAGCCAGTCTTACAAAATCAGACATCTGTTAAACCATGGTTATCATGATGATCAGTTGTTGCTAATAAAAAAGGAAAAGTTAGTGTGTTAAATTGTAGTGTCAATAAATGAGAAAAGGAATGAAAAGAGTATATCAGTAGAGAAGATATTGAAGGTATTCAAGGACAGTCACTTACAAAATGGTGCGCTGGTTGCTTTAAAGAAATTAAGCAGATGGTGAAAGAGCCTTTAACCTAATTAAAGTCCACACCCATCAAAGACAACAATTGTCTTTGGTCCTCTTTCTGAGATTTTATTGATTTAATTCATAGTGTAGGAAGAAAGATAGAAGCTTACCAACACTCATAGAAGATGTTTGTCATACACCTTTGCCTTCTACCTTGGTCCTATTCAGTGATCCAAACAGAATTATTTACAAACCGTTGTTTGATCTGTAAGTCAAACAGACTTTGTTCCCAGCCACTGTATGTTTTTTGTGAACATCAAATTCTTCTAAATATTATTTACTATGTCTCTTGCAATCATCTATATTTCTTATTCTCCACTTACTCTAAGGAGTAAATCACATTGGGCTGGTGGATCATTACCTTTTGTGATTACCCATATACCCAGTAATAACTCTATGTGCCTTTTTGCTCCAATTAATCTCTTTCTTCATTTCATTCCAGCAAAATTCAGAAGCCCTACAGAACAAAGTGAAGCAATTTTGATACAATGCTACTTAATGTAGGATGCCACTGCTTCTCAAACATTTTGCAAAGAAACTCTAATGTTTTATAGTTCTTTTATTATATTTTTTTAATTTGCCTTCCTGTGGGACTGTGTCCTGACAAGGGCTCTTTGCTTAGCCAAAATTTAGTGAGGCTTCTACAGTTTCTGCTAGGCCCAACTGTGTGCTTTCGTGTAAAGTCCTAACTCAGCAAATGTATTACTCAGTTTTCCTGTCACTGGGACAAAACACCACACACTGAGGGAGCACGGGTTTATTTTAGGCTCACAGTTTCAGACGTTTCAGTTTATGGTCAGCTGGCTCCAAAGCAGAAACATCATGGCAGATGGAGGAAAGCTGCTCACCCCATGGCAGCCAGGAAGCAGAGAGAGGAAAATGTTAGAAACGTGAATACACATTTCCACCCCAGATACCTAATCACCTCATAGCTAATATGATTTTTTACTCTCCACTCCTGGTATCAGATCACCCTGCCTGCCTTCAGCAGGACTCCTGTTTAGGTTAGTTCAGCCAGAATTTCTCCTAGACTTGACTTGCCCTCTTAACAATTTTCTACTCACTGACCTACTTCTTTTTGGTTAACCCTGGTGTATGAAGTATTCAAGATGGAACCCAATTCTATGTTTGGATCTCTCTTCCCCTGTTCTATAGTCCTAGATAAAATTTGTGTTCACCAACTTAACTTCTGTATGGCATTGATCTTCTTTGGGAATCTTGAAGAATATGCTTAGAAAATACCCAACAATACACAAACAATTTCATAGACAAGTATATACTTCATAGCCTGAAATGCAACAAAATTTAAGGATGTATTATACACTCATATGATGCAATAATACACAAAATGCCTTTCCCTAAGGAGCTTCTCAAAAAGTGGTCAACTTAGATCTTTCAACTATAAATTACTATTGGCTCCATATGTAAAGGAGCACAAGTAACTCCATATGTAAAGGAGCACAACTATCGTTTTCATATTCTTCAATTAAAATATTAATATAATTGCTTTTCTATGATTCTTTGCTTTCTTTACATAAGCAACTGTTACTATTCCAAGCACAAATAAACTGTTAAATAACGTTGTCTTAAAAAGTGCTTATTAGATTAATACACTGTAAGCATTAAAACTGTGTCCGAAAAGAAACCTAGTGATATATTCACTTTAAAAAACAGAACTACACATTGTGAAACCCAGTGTTTATGAAGGTCACAAGAGAATTTTTCAAGACTGATTTTACATGTAGTATTGAGTAGCTTCTTTGGCTCATAATACATATTAATATCCAATACAAGGGAAATGTATATCTTATTCCTCATGATCAAACTAGATATGAGTCCTTTATTACACCCAAGGAAAGCAAAATCAAATTACAAACAAGACATAGAACTCTCAGATTTTTAATCTTGAATTTTGTTTTCGTGTATGCCCGTAACATTTGAAAGAAGACATTGTCACAGGAGACAATACAGTGGCCTCCTGCCCTAAAGTATCTAAAGACCCTCAGAGTCTGGAAAATGGAAGAACTCCAGGGAAGGGCACATTGGAGCAGTCTCAGGGTACAGGGGAGCTGCTCATTGCTCAGTCCTCTGGGAGCAGCACATTCTCCAAAGCTCTTCCTGTCTCCATCCTGCAAGGTGTCAAGATGACTTTGGGGACTCTGGGCCCCAGCGGAGCATACAGCCCAAGACCTCTTCCATAGCCCCAACTGGAAGTGACAAAGCAAAACAGCAAGTGTAGATGTCATTTTTTTTTTTATTTTACAGATACTAAAACCCAACAAAACGTAACAGAACAAAGTCAATCAAAACAAAGCAGTAGAACTAGCACAGAACTTCAAAGAAAAAAAGACACCAGGAAAACAACAGCTACCACAGCATACCTTGTTACTTTCAGAGCGGTTGACCATTCCATCAGGTATAGTAAAATTAAACCAAAAACAAAACACAACAAAACCAACAAAAACAGAGTATGAAATAAAGCAAAAAAAAAAAAAAAATTAATCAGAATAAAGCAAAACAATGAAAACAATATTGGGCCTCAAAGACAAGACAGAGGAGAATCCCCCATATTTGCTACATTGCATACTATCATCTTCCCAAGAGATGCTCAGACTGCTGGCTCCAGGCCTACAAAATCAACTGAACAATACAAGCATTTAGTTGCTCTATGTACCATAGTTGCTGTCAACTTAGCCAGCCCTCTGAACCAGCAGGTTGCTTACGGGGCAGGGTGGCGGGGGAGTCCTTGACACTTAGCCCGCACACCGGTAGGCCTACGAGAGACACAACTCTTTCTCCTCCTGGAGTCAGCGCTGGTCACGCACACTCCCCAGGAAGGCAGGCTAGGTTGTCTTCTGGTCGGAGCCTCCCTGCCCAACACGGCGGGATCTCGAGAGGCACATCTCTTTCTCCTCCAAGCGTAGATGTTAGCTCAAAAATGAATTGTAGCTTGGGAGAGACAAACTAGCCAGATGGAGCAAAGTTCAGATAGATGCAAACACAGGCATCTGGCCCCGCTAGCATGAGTCAGGCAGCTCTCCCAAAGCTGGAGATTTTTCTAAAGAGGACAGGGATGCTGAGCAAACTTAGAGAAGGACCAGAAGACATCTGAGCTCAGTTGGAATCATCTAGATGAGATTTCCTAAAATCTAGCTCTCAGGCCAAGGATGTGAGATTACAATGATATGAAGGAAACAGATATATTTTCATATGCCAGTGTGACTACTACCTGCTAAGCATGTCATGTATGTTCAGTGATTTCTTACCATTCTCATCTTTCCTCATTAGAAAATCAGTGATGAGTCTGACTCAAAGTAGCCATAACGAAGAAGTTGGTCTTTCCTGGAGCCTCCGTGCCCCTCTCATTCCTGCTATCAGCACTCGTAACTGCTTCTTGGCTTTTATTCCCCAGCAATCACCTTCCCTCATAACCTTACAAATTTTACTTTTTAAATGTTGAGTCACGATCAGTTGATTTCTATGAAAGTTTTGGCTTCCTTCCAATTTGCTCAATAAAATATTGGTCATGCATGTGCAATGTGACGACCTTCTTACCTAACTTCAAATACTGAACACTCTGTGTCTCTGTTTCTGAGGTCTGTGTTTTCTCTGCCCCCACAGAAATTTGTAGAGACGAGGCAAGAAAAAAAGAAGCTGGAAAGCTCTTCTAATGGGAAGATTCAGGTGCTCTTTGTCACTTCAGGACACTTAGTGAGTACTTCTAGGGAGGGGAGGGACCAAAGCAAATAAATGAATCTAAGCTAAAAAGCAGACTTACCATTGCACATTTTTGTGAACACTGAATTTTTTATATAACACCATAAAAATGAGGAACATGCAACATCAAACAGACAATGTCAAATTCTAAAAAGCACTTACTACATTATGCTTATGGTCACAGATTTCTGTGTCTAGTTTCCAAACCAGCTTATCAACCCCTTGAAAGCAACTACTAAGTCTTGCTCCTTGTTGTCATTACAAATCCCTAGACAAAGCCTCAGCCATAAGAGTCAGTAAACACTCATGAAAGAAAATAGGTAAATAAATTAGTGAAAGAAATTCTTAATTATTACATTTATAAATTTATCCAGTTTTCTGTAAAATACACATCAGTCAAAACCTCAAATTGTTCCTTCTCAGATTCTGCTCTGTTTAAATGAGGTCATTTCACCAAGGACTAAAACTTCCTTCAGTCATTAACAACAGACCACAACATCCACTTCAAGCTAAACAGGAAATCATGTCTAAGGCTGTTGGTAGGCTAATGAAATCTTTCCACTTGAAGGGAAGTTCTCCCATAAATACACAAACTGACCAGTTAGACTCAATTCAGCCAGCAATGTCACTATCTCTTTTTACATTTTAAACAGTATTTGTGTTCTTTTGCATGGCAACTGAAAGGAGGGAACATAAAGAATCAATCTGCTCCCAGTGGACTGATAGATTAACTCTCTGCATGTGCATTAAAATTTTGGAAGTCTTTTCTTTCATAGTACCTGTCTTAGTTCCTTCCTTTTCACTAGAACAAAATACTCAACACCCACAACTTAGACAGAGGTTTGTTTTGGCTCATGTGTCAGAAGTTTCAGTCAGTACTTGAGACCTCCAAGAAAGAAACAGGTGCGCAGAGGGACATCGCAGAGGAAACCTGCCCACATCATGGTGACCAGGCATAAAGACTGACGGGAGGAGATGGGGCTGAGATGTGTCCTTCCACCTCACTCCCCCAGTGACCTGCCTCTTGCAATTAGGCTCCACCTGGTAACAGCACATTTAGCTGTGAATTCATCAGTGGTTTAGTCCACTGATGCACACAGTGCCCTCGGGACACAATCACTTTCCACAAGCCCCAGCTCTGAATGTGTGAGGCATTTGGAAGATACCCTAGATCTAAACCATAGCAGTGTCTAATTTAGTCATCTCAAAAATCCTGTGAATTAGAGCTTTCATTTCTCCATTTAATAGATGAATGAACTAAAGCTAAGGGAGTTGATCAGTCAGGTGGCTTTTAAATGGAATATCCAGGTCTTCTAACCCTACAGCATCTAGTACTCTTTTCTACACCTTGCTATCTCTTCTGTAGAAAGACTTGTTCATAGAAAACTGGGAGAAAGACTATTTTCTTACACATAAAAGGATACTTAGCAGTCTGAATTATAATAGTGCATCAGTAATACTAAAAAGGAAAAGCCAAGTGTAACTGCTGTGTGTCTACTAAAATGTCTAGGACATAAAAATGCATCTTTGGGTAATATATTTTCCCAAGAAGATAAATGAGTGTGTAGATGCATTATCTCATTTCCCGTGCAGAGCTTCCCTGTCCTGGCTGGGAGTGCAGACTGAGACCCAGCGCCAGCCAACAACTCCGGATGGATCTTGGCCAGCAGTCCTGGCTTCAGGACAGCTTCCTGTCACCCAGAAACCCACCAGGAATATGCAAATGTCCCGTGGAAATCCAAGCCGCAAAAGTGGATTAAACCCTGAATACTTATCTGTTTTCTTTTGTTTAAATCACACCTCACTGACTTTAATTCCATACATAACTTTGACTCTGACTAATTCATGTAAGTGATTTGTCCATAAATTCACAAGGAAAAGGAAGCAGGCATTGTTGGCAATTGTTCGCAGGGCATAGCCTGACTCCTGGTACATAGGCATGCGCAGAGGCGTGATTTCAGTAGGGGTGTGTGTGTGAGATGTTACTGATTAGGAAGAAAATCTCCCACTGCCCCTCTTTTGTTAAGAGAGATTGATGGTCAGGGTAGTGGGCATTGGAATGCAAAGGTAAAAAGAAGGGTAAATCTCTCTGCTTAAGGAAATATAAAGATATATAGATACTGGCTGAGGATTTCAAAATCAGAGAAAGGCAAAAAAAAGACTGGAAACCCTGTAATAATGAGATTTTTATAGAGAAAGCTGTCGACAATCAAAAAGGACTTTGGAGAGGGATTGGACAGAACTTCTAGCAGCTTTTCTCCAAAGGTTCACTTTAGCTTATCGGCTATGGTTCTAACTCTCACAAAATCTCTACATCTCCCACAAAATTTTCAGTCAAATGGCTATTATGCCCCAATAATCTGACATCAGATTTATTTGAAGACAGCCAAGAAAATTCTAAGTTTCTTACTTAGTGTCTGCAGGACCTGTTCATATGTGCAAATTCACAGGTTTTTAGAATGACAAAGGCCCTAGGAAACTCTTATTTAAAATTATTCCTCTACAGAAAAGGAGCTCGGATAGAAATGAACTGACTTTTAATCTGCTTCATCAAGTATAAATGTGATTGTGAGATGTACCAAATAGAATGCTATGAATTAAACTTTTACTATATAGAATTTTGTTATATAGAAATTCTATTACAAAAATGAGTATTTCTTGCACAAAGTGACAGTAAAAGACACATTAAAAGAAATGTATTATTATAGAGAAACATAAGATGTACACCAAATGCAACATGTAGATTTTGTTTAAAATCTTATTCCAACAAACCAATTATAAAAATTAATTTTACAGATAACCAAAGAAAACAATATCAGCAGGGAATTACCTTTTATTAATAAATTAAGTAGTTGAATAAATCGATACTGTGCATTTTTAAAAATATCTGACACATTAAACATAAACAGTGAACAATGTAAGAATCATATCACATCTGGGATTTGATTTTGAATATTCAAACAAAAAAATAAAGCTGAGATAGATTTTTTTAAATGGTAACTTTGGAAGTTTGATAATAGTTTATTCAATCAGTGTATTATTCTTTCTGTCAGTCATAGTTTGGATTTATAAGAGGAAATATTTAAAGCTTTTCAGAGTTACTATACTTGAATTTTATTAAATGTTATATGTTAAAATGTATGTTAAATATAAATGAATTGTGTTTGCTTTTGAAACTTCTTCACATGCAAAACTAAACACATCAAAATCATTTTAAAATAGCTATTTAATTTAAAATAACATTAGATTTACAGAGAAGTTGCAAAAATAATACAGCATTTCTATATAACTTACAGTTTCCCCTATTAGTAACATTCTTATTTCACCATGATACATATGTCAGAATGAAAAAATTAATGCTGATAAATAATTAACTAAAGCTCATAGTCTATTCATACTGCTTTGGTTTTTGTTTTATGGCCTCTTTCTGTTTCAAAATATCATCCAACCTTCTACATCACAGTTAGACATTTCCCCTTTGTCTCCTCTCAATTAGGACAGTTTCTCAGGCTTTCCTTGCTTTTGATGACACTAGCAATTTGAGCAAGTATTGGTCAAGCTTTTGTAGAGTGTATCTCTATTAGGATTCGTCTGATGCTTCTCCTATGATTAGATGGGATTAGGGCTCTGTCAAAAAGAAGTACAACTTTCATAGCATCATATCAAGGGTACGCGCTGCCAAAATGACCCATCACTGTTGGTATTAATTGATCACTTGACTGACGTTGTGTTTTTCATGTCTGTCCATTGTAAAGTAACTCTTTCCATCTTCTCCTATTTTGAAAAGCATCACTATGTACATTCTACATTTAAGGAGTAGAGAGCTATGCTACTCCTCCTTGAGAGAAGAGTATCTACATAAACTCTTTGACATTCTTCTACAAAGAAGACTGATCTCATCTAGCTCAGTTACATATAATCATTTATTTTTATCAGTACAGACTCATGATATTCATTTAGGTTATAAATCAAATCTATTTTATGTAATTTATTGCTCAAATTTCTCCATTTTTGTTTACTATGTGCTTTTTCAGTTGGCTTCAGTGCTCCTTGACATACCCCATCACTTTAAGTTTTTAGTTTTTATGGATTCTTTCTGATGTTTTTGATGCTACACACTTCAATCTCATCTTCTGTATTTTCTGCTCTTTTTTTAACCTAGAGTTATCGGTAATACTTTTACATACACTTCCATTCTTTGCATTACCAAGAACATTAGTGAAAAATTACTTCTAATGAAAATGTCCCACAACTGTCATGCCAACACACATTCTGCAATAAATGTTTGTAGCAGAACATCAAAACAAAAACAGAAGATTTTATAAAGTCACAAATAGGTATGAGCAAGTTTTCTTGTGTATTCTCATGAAAACTGTTTCATATCTGCCCTGCAGAAAGCAATTATAAGATTCTCTGGTATAGTTGCTACTTTAAAACTCCTTTCATTTTTGTTGTATACAAATTTGCTTATTACACATTCAGCTTTGAAGATATTTTTACCATATGTAGCATTCTAGATTAGCATTAAATTTTTCTACTTCTGCTGTCTGGGTCCTCAGTTCTGACACTGTCGGGCATTTCGTCCAATATATTGAACTAGAATTTTCCATAGAAGGCAATCCTGTAGCTCACTGAGTTCCAGTCTGACAGAGTTACCTACCCAATTGCATTACAAAGATGATCAGCATTCTTTAAGAAGCTCAAAGATTGTTAAATCCACTGTCTCCTTCCAAACTTTCAATTAATGATCTAGCCATACACTGTAAGGTCGCTGCTTTTAAATTAAAGGATTTGATGCCTGATTTTCCATTTTTCTCTTTGGTTTTTAACTGACTTGTTACTGGTCTAGTTGATATTTTGGATCATATTTTGAAAATTCTCTTTTCACTCACCATGTATTTAAATACAAATTCTGATACAGATGTCAAGATTAAATTTTTTAGGAGCTCACATTCTAGTGGAGGACACAATCTTGATCTATATAATAGTGCTTTAATAAAATAACATAAGGAAGCCAACTAAGCATGTCCTGGTAAAATTAAGGAAGGTGCCTGAGTAAAAGCTTTTCAAAATGCATAGCATTTACAAAGGAAGAATAAAAGAACTTCCATGAAGAAAGAAAGCCGCATTCTTCCCAATTCATCATATCTAGTATATATTTTGGGTCCTGGTTATGTGTTACCTGGTTAAAGTAAAGAGTGGCTAGATTATAGGATAAGAATGAACAAAACCCAGACCACGTGGGAAATACTACAAAGAATCAACAAATGGGATCGCATCTTGCTAAAGAGCTTTTACATAATAAAATAAATCACCAACAGAGTGAAAAGAAAACCCACAGAACAGGAAAAAATTATAGCCAGTTTTCCCTCAGATAAACAATTTCTATATAGAATATGCAAAGATCTGAAAAAAAGTATGTCCCCAAATCCAAAAGGCCCAATCCAAAACTGAGCATCTGAGATGAATACACCCTTCTCAAGTGAAGAAATGCAGATGTCAAATAAATATATGAAAAAATGTTCAACATCATTGGTTACCTGAGAGAAGCAAATTAAAACAACACCAAGATTCAGTCTCAACCCAGAAAGAATGGCTATCATCAAGAAATCAATCAATAACAAATGCTGGAGGGGCTGTGGGGAAAATGGAATCCTTCTCCACTGTGAATGGAATTGTAGACCTGTACAGCCATTGTGGAAATCTGTGTGAAGTTTCCTCAATAAAATAGGATTTGAGGTCCGGTTCCACTCAGCTATTCCCCTTCTGGGTATTTTCTCAGAAGAGCTGAAAACATCATACCACTAGTGTGAGAAGCTGAACACGTAACCAGGACCCAAAATATATACTAGATAATGTGAATTGGGAAGAAACTGCTCAAAAGAAAAGAGAAACTGTGATGGAGGAAGGGAGAAAGGAAGGAAGGGAAAAGGAAAAAAAAAAGAAAAAAATACATAAACAAGAACGTTAAGATAATTATACTGCTAGTTTCTCTTAGTTTATTGAAAAGAAAGATTTATGCTACTATTATTTGGACAATATCTCATACCTCTATTCTGTACCCTGAGAAACCACTCTGAACATAACCATGTGCAATGCATTAATTATTGTTACTCTCCTATTATCTTATTTTGAAATTCTAGTCTTTTTCTTCTTTACAAAATAAATAAATAAATAGTTTAATTTGAAAAAAATGAGACAGAAAACTACTGGACAGATATTTAAATTTTGACCTGTACAGTGTGGGAGCCAATGGTGAAGTTTAATAAGATAAAGAACATAAAAGAAAATTGGTTCTGCCTCATTCTCTCCATTTTGTTTAATATTCAAATTATACCTATCGATATCAGTATAAACATAAAATATATTCCACATTCTTTTCTCTGATTTCCATTTATAAATCTCTCTAATCTTGAATATGCCATTTGTTTGTAGCTTATCATCTAGCTCATTTATTCCCTTTTCAAGAGTGCTTAATTTATCTATTGAATTTCTAAATTATTATTATTATTATTTTCAATTCTAGAATTTATGTGCTATTTCTTGCCAGATTTTCTATTTTGTCCTCAAATTCTTTGAAAACATTAATCACATTTATTTTCTATTCTGCGTCTGATAACGGCATTATTGAACATGAATCGCTTTCAGATTTTATGATTTTTCTTTGGTTTACATTATCCTTGTTTTGTCATTTGTCTAAGTATTTTTATTAAGTACAAGATACTGTATATGAAAACTTGTAGATGAGTTTGGGTTTTGAATTATGCTGCTTCTGCCTCAAAAGTCTTACAAGAGATAGCTAGTATTGATAAGGGTGATAACAAAGGGAACTATTATATGATGTTGATAGGAATATAAATTATTGCAAACATTACAGAAAACAGTATAGGTACCTCCAAAACTTAAAAATAGGTAATACTATCTCCTTGTACATACCCAAAGAAAATAAAATCTTGAGGAGTTATCAGGACTCCCATGTTCATCGCTGACAAAATTCTCAAGAGCCAAGATATGGATTTAACTTAAGCATCCACCACAGATGAGTGAATTTAAAAACGTGATACATAATCATTCACACAGATGAAACTGTGATGATAACCCAGCCATTTCTAACAACGTGAATGAATGTATAGAATATTGTGTTAACTGAAATAAACTTCAAGCACAAAAAGACAAATACCACATGATCTCATATGGGGAATCTTAAAAGACTGAACTCAGAAGCATAGAGTAAAATGATGGTTACCCGGAGTGGGGAAGGGAAGTATTGGGGAGAGCTTAGTCAAAGATACAATATTTCAGTTAGACAAAAGGACTTGTATAACATGACAACTGTACTGAATAACAATGTATTATATTGTTTAAATCACTAAGAGTACATTTTAAATGTTCCTATCACAAAAAAGATAAACATATAACACACATGTTAATTAACTTGATTCATCCTGCATTATATGTATTTTTCAAGACATCATGTTGCCCATAATAAACATACCTAATTTATTTGTCAATTTAAATGATTTAATTTATCTTAATTTGTGCTTTTAAAATAAAATGAATTATGTATAGCTAAAGACTACACCTAACCATAATGCAGTTGAGCTCTAAGATGAGTAAGATCTAGTAACTCTATAAGGCAAATCAAACCACAATAATTTAAGATTTTCACAAAATAAAGAAGTCATTTAAAAACTGAAGGCATTCAGTACTATCTGAGTAAAATTTAAGGGAAGTCACAGAGGTGTGAGGTTTTCTTCCTGAACATAATCCCTGCGGTAACTATTTCTGAAGTATCATTCACATGCGCCCAGACTTAGATATTCACTGTGGCCCCTTGGAGCTTTCCTAAGTCAAGTAAAATGATCAATGCTTTCAAAACCAAAAATAGATTTTAGTGACTTCAAACTTCTACTCAGTGGGCCTCTCTCCCTGGAGTACATCTAAGACCCTCTAGAAGCGTCACTGTGTGAACAGGCCAGGATGGACGTCTTCACTTTCAGCAGGCTGTGGAGAAGGGCTTTGATCGCACCCCCCAGGGACAGAACTTACCTGGGGGCAGCAGCTACATTCATGTCAGAAACCTAACTTCATCATAACTTTGAGTTTATTTTAAATAAAATATTCTCTCTGAAAATTTGCATTGTTCTAATTTTTTTATGTATTGATAAAATTCTTTATTGAGAAATACCTCTGGTATGTGGCAAGCTGAATAACTACCATCTCTAGCTGTTGTTTTTAGCTGAATATTTAACTCATGCATTTACAATGTACTATGTGTGGATATACATGTATCTTCTCTCTGTATTTTTTTATCAAGTATCCTCAGATGCTTTTCTTTTAAGAATGGTTTTTTATATGTTTTTAAGACAGTTTTTTTAATTTTCCAAAAGCATTTGTGTTGATAGGTTGACAAGCATGGTTAATGCCTGGAATAGCTCCCAGATTTGAAGTATTTCCATGCTGAGATCTCCTGTATTGTATCTTTCCACCCTCAGAAGTTATGCCAGAGGCCTGGGCCAGGCTGCAGGCATGGGATATATATACCCATAGCTGAGGCTTTACTCTTCAGAACAAGAGCTATAATTATAGAGATTCTGATTGGTTATAATATCAGACGAAGGCTAAAGGCTCAAATCTGAATAATACAGTGAAGTTTTTCTCTGCTTGATGTATGCACACAGCAGTCCCTAACCTTGGCTAACTTCTTGCATGTAAGTGGGATCTTGACATGAGACTCTACTGAATTTTAGTCAATTCAATCCCACTGTCTGCAAAATCTCAGAACACATACCCCCTCAGATGATGGGTCATTGCCATTTTCACATTAAAAAATAACATATTTAAAGTCATCTCTTTTGCTTACAAAGAGATGGATCTTGTGCCTATAGCTCCATTTTCATGTCACATCTATCAGTGAGTCTCAGTCACCATCCAAGCATTGTGACTGTGGGAATGGGTTCTGCAGACTTCTGTCATGCCATTAAAAATGACTTACAGAGTAAATCAAGGAAAAATTTTTAGTAGGTCTTCATTTTTGTCATACCAGCACCTTCATATTTATTCTAGAAGATTACTGCTAATAATAATCATAACATATGATTTTTCTAAAAATAATCTATTTTTTAAAGTGTCAAAATACCACAATTTGAGAGCTGAAATAAAGAAGTTGCTTAATGTTTCTCTTCCCTGAAAATAGAATAATTTTATTACCTAAATAACTGAGCCTATACTTTTGGACTTTGAAATTTTTTTTTCTGAATCTAAACTTAGCAATAGTTGCTTAGCAATAGTTGCTTTAAAATTAGCTATAATGAAGATAAAATGTCTTAGCACTTTAAACAATTAAAATTTAATTTAATAGAAATGATTGTCAATAAAATGAGTGACTTCTAAGTTCAGAAAAAAAATCTTGTATTTCAAAACTCTGCCACATTGAAAGAAAATATTCTGGTTTTTATATGTTTTAAAAATTTTATTAAAATAGCATAATATGTAAAGTATATTATAAAAGTTCTACATGTCAATTTAAAAATAAGGGAAAGATATATTTATTTAATAGATGATTTAAAACAAGGTTATCTTATTAGAAAATATCCAGTAAAAGTTTCTTTGTTAAGATAACAAAGTTTTCTAAACTAAAAGTGACATTTTTATCAAAATTTGACTAAAGGAGAGTAGAAAGAATAAACCAATAGTTATTTGCAATAAATTCAACTTCTTACCATAAATTAAATACACTTGCTGAATTTGAACAAAAGTTACATACTAATTAATAATTTTACTCTGTGCCATGCAACATCAATTCAAACTATTCAACAGTCATCTTCTATGAGCAATTGAGGGCAGAAGTATGCGCTGTAATTTGAGAAGAGATAAAACTGCTAGCTTTCTCAAGATGAAATTCTCAATGAGCAAGTGAGGAATGAAAAAGGAAAGTGTCCCAAAATACACTGGTAATCTGAGAACCCACACCTCTAGCAATTTTGGTTGGCAGTCAGCAGCCCCATTTTCTGCTGGAAAGAGATTTCTGAATCTAGGTGGCGACTGCTCACACAACACATCAAAGAATTTCTAAGATCATAGCTCTGAGAAGTATTACAGAGAAAATTAAGATTGTCTTCCAACTGTTCAGGTACAAAAGCCCAAAAGAATTGAGAGTCATTCCAGAGAATAAAGAAATCTAGAGCCTAACAAAACTTTGCCTTGGGCCGACTCTATTGCATACCTAAAAAGTGACAGTACAGAATCATTTGTATGCTAGATGCCACAAAGATATTTTCTCATTGGAAACAGATAGTCCTTTCAAGTCATATGCCAAAATTTTTAAATGGTGGAAATTTTTTAAATTACAAAAAATGAGACTAAGAATAAGAAAACCAAGAGAGTTGATTCTCAGATTTGATAAAAGATGCAAAGTCAAATAGGTGTCATTAGAATTAAAAGTTGCAAAAGATTTTAAATATATTTGCATTTTCAGAAATAAAATTGGGATTTGAGCAACTGCAAAGTAGTAAACAGTGGGAATTTCTACAAACACTAAAATCATGCTTTCAAAATATGATGACAAGAAAATGTGCATGATAAAATGATAATCTACAAGTCAAACTAAAATATTTTATGATTCCAGTTTTAATATGGCAGTGAAATGCATTGTTCTTTTTGGCTACTCACTCTCCTTCCACTATTTGGGGAATTTTCTGGTTTTTGAGTCCTGGTGAGAGGCAAGAGTAGTTTCCAAAATCTAGAAGTCCTTTTCTCAGATTCCTTTGCAGGTAAGGCACACAGGCAAACTAGTCTGCTCCACTGTCACAAACTTGGGATGAAGGGATTCTGTCCAAAGAGTTGAAGAAGAGGATTATTCTATCGTGGGGAAGCAGAAAGACTTTCTCCTAAAAAAAAAAAAAAACAGTTCTGGATGTAGGCTCTCTTCCTTGGCAACTTTGTAAAACTGACTGTCCACGTCATCAATTAATCCAAGACCCAACTCTCTAAGCTACTTAACACTCACTCAACAAATAAATACTTTCCCTGCTTAATTAAAAAAGAAACAACTTCAACTGCTTGCAGCCATGAACTCTAACTTAAAAGGACATTTGTGACTTAGCAAAACAGCCTCACAGTATAAAAAATTATAAATGGGCTAGGAATACAGTGTAGTAGTAAAGCAAACAAACAAAAAAATAAACACAACAAACTAAAAAGCGAGCAAGAAATACAGGCTCTCAGGTTCTACACCAGTACCACCAAATCTAAGTCTTAATGTTTGTAAGATCTTCAGATGATGCATATTTTCTATAATCAAATAACTGTGTACTATTTTTCTCACATACCCAGAAGCCTGAGGAAGATGATAATAGTGTTAATTTAATGTCTCAAGGATGTCAGGGCTCTGGAGCTCCTTCTCTACAACTCATTCGGTCTTCCTTTCAAGGTTACACATGGACCACAGAAACTTTAAGCATCTAAATGTCACACATCCAACACAGAAGAATCTGTTATGGTTGATACATTGTGTTAACTTGAGAAGTTTAGAAGTTTAACTGAGAGACTCAGCAGGGAGCCAGGATCCTTACTTTGCCAATATCCTCATCCTATGTAAGAGGAGGGCACAGAGATTTTGTGAGTGCTACACCTGTCCTGGGGGGGGAGGGGTGACCTGTGTACAATATAAGGGAGGAGAAGAGGTTTGTTCCCCTTTTTTGCTCTGGCTGATGCCTTGAAGTGTTGCCCCAGTGTCATGCTGCCCTGCCTTGGAACCAGGCGATTATGGCCTAAAACTTCCAAAAACTGTAAGCTAAATAAAACTTTCCTTCCTTCATCTTGGGTGTCAAGTATTTTGTCCCAGCAATGAGCAAAAAGTAAAATTAACCAAGACAGAATCTTTTCACATATTGTTATCACAACCGCAATATATTTATAGTTAGTTTTTTTTTTTTTGGACAGAATTAAATCATGAATTTATTCCATGATTCAAGTTGGATTGAAAAATCACATATTCATCATTATCATTCTTCATTATAGAAGATGGTTTCTTTCAGTAGTACTAAAGAAAAAGAAAAATGACTATTAGAAAGTGAAGAAAATGCCTGCCAAACCAAACGACATCAATTTGTCATTGATGCCAGCATGGACAGAATGCTACCAGCAACCTTCAGAGATACACCCATGGGAGACACTATTACTCAATCACTTCACTATTTATCATGGTGCCTCAGTCAGTTACTCACAGTTAATTTTAACATGATGACCCTGAGTATAAATTAGGTTAGAAGGAAAAAAATAGCATGACCATTATAGGTAATTAAGAAATTATGTAATGCACCTGTCTGTTCACACTATCAACCTCTTTTGTTTAGTATGCAATAGGGACCATTATTCTAAACAACGGGAGATGGGGAAATCATTTGCTTTAGTAATATGGTTTAATTTGTACAAATATAGGAAGAGCATATTCATTGCTTTATATTTGCAAATACAAATAAATTAGTATGCTAATAGAATAGATAATACCTTGAGTTCTTAATTTTCAAGGTCAGAATTTGATATGGCAACGTTGATTTAAATTTGCAAAAAAACTTGACATTAAAAGAGGAGTGAAGTCATTAATTCAAGATGTCACCATATATATATATATATATATATATATATATTTTTTTTTTTTTTTTTTTTTTTTTTTTGGACAGAGTCTCACTTTTAAGTCCAGGCTACTCTTGAACTCACTATGTAACCCAGGCTGGCCTCAAAATAATGGTGATCCTCCTTCCTTAGCCTCCCAAGTACAGGGATCCCAGGCATTGCCACCATACCCAGTTTAAAATTATTTGTTAAGTATCTCACTCAGACTACAAAATTATTCTGTTAACACTAAGGTAACTACATGATATGTTATTGCATGCCAAACTAGGTCCCACTGCAAACTACTTTCATTGTAGTGTCAAAGTGTTTTTTTGTGGATCATGTCACTCTTGAAGGAAAATACACTGAATAGAAATGAAGATAAAACATAAACGGAAGACAAAAATAACCATGATCTCAAATATATGGCAATATAAACCAGGAAATATCAACAAGCACAGACAAAAAAAAAAAAAAAAACAACTTCCTCTACCTAAAAACCTGCTCCTTTAGCTAAAGGACCAGGAGTGAGAAATTAGGAAAATAGATCTTTAACAATGTTCGTTTAACTCCAATCAAATCTCACAGAGAAATCTAAGTCCCCACCTTCACCCAAGCCAGCAAAGGCTGAGGGTCAGCCTAGAGTTCCATCCTCTCCAGACTGTGATGAGGAACCTCAAACCATTCCACGGGTTACTCACAGAGAAGGCTGAATAAACAGCCTGCACTTGCACCAACATCTGGCAGTAGCAAGAGAACCCTGATATAAACTGCTGGGATGTTGTTCAGAGAGCCCTAACCAAGAGTCAGTACCTGCACTGCTGTCCATGAGTCTGTCTGCTGAAGGGACAGGAAGGCCATTTGAGGAGTGTGGTAACAACGTGCTACCACCTTCCAGCCAGAGAGGTATCAGTGGCAGCCTAGCCAGGAGCCATAGTTCCCATTGTATCCCAGCAGTAGGATGGAAACTTCACTTTGAGCAACAAAGGCCAAGCGGGAAACATGGACTTCTACCCCTGCCTGGAAGTAACGAAGAGGTACATCCTACCTCTGCTAGAGCAAAGCCAGAGAAGCCCAGTCAAAACAGTAAAATGGTGAAGACAGTGAACTTGACAATAGAACAAAAGAAATTACCCAATCTCAGCAAACACAGTACACTGGAGGGGAAAAGCACTGTCTCAAAGAATCATGGACCTACTTGAAGACTGAACAAAAGAAACCACCCAATAGGAATAGATACAGGACAGGGGGAAGTAAAAATACTGTCACAGAAGCCTATGGAACTATACTAACCTTCAAGTTATTGGAGTTTCAGAGAGCGGCTGAAAAAATTCTCAGTGAAATAATGGCTGAAAAAACTTACCAAATTTGCTGAAGTACATGAATCTACAGATTCAAGAAGCTGAGTGAACACAAATAAAATAAAACCAAATAAAGTCACATCAAGCCTCATCATTTTCAAACTTTCAAAAACTGAAGATTAAAAAATCTGAAAAACATGGAGATAAAAATAACATATAGGAAACAATCAAATTACAAGAAACATCTCATGAGAAATAACAGAGTCCAGGTGGCAGTGACACAATATTTTTGTTTTGTTTTGTTTTTTAAGTGCTAGGAGAAAAGAACAATTCAACTAGGATCCCACTTCCTGTGAATGTATTTCCCAGGAATAATGGGAGAATCAAGACATTCTCAGGTGAAATTAAGCTTAAAAAGTTTCTCACCAGCTTAAATTAATTACCTAACAGAGAGGAAATAACAAGAGAAGGAAATTGGAACATAATGAGAAAAAAATCAAATGAGTAAAAATATAAATAAGTACATTTTCCTTCTGCTCTTGAAGGTTCTAAATTATGATTCATAATTGAAACAGATTTATAACTCTGAAAATCTTAGTTGCATGTAGAGGAAACATTTAATAATTATGTTATAAATGACAGACAAAGAGGAAAAAAGATTAAGTATCTACATTTTAGTTTCATGGTTGACTGTGATGAGTTATGTGTTTATAAGTAAAAGCAACTAGAAAGCTACAAAAGAGATACATTTTATGGTGATTATTTTGGAGTATCCACTTGAACTAATTGAGAGATTCCTAAAAAATTGGTAAAGCATTATATTAATCAGTCTTCCCATTACTGGGACAAAATATCCAACACACACCATTTAGAAAAGGATAAACCTGACTTAATATGAATGGACTCAATATTCTATTTAAATAATAAAGACTGACCTAACTGATTAAAAATAACACACTATACCCTGAATATAAAAAGTTACTTTAAATACAATGACATTCAGAATTTGAAAGCAAAAATATGGCAAAAGAGATCAGTATCATAAAAAATATTGTTGAAGTGAAAGCAAAAGTGGCTATATTGGAATCAGATATAATTTTAGAGCAAAGGATATTCCTAGAAAGAGAAAAGGGCATTACAGATGGATAAAAGGTTCAACTGACCAAGAAGATAAGCAATCTTACATGTGCATCTCTCAGACAAATAGCTAAAGATACATGAAGAAAACTGACAGAACTGAAAAAAGCAAATGATAAATGTACAATTACAGCTGGAAAGTTTAACAGCCTACTCAGCAATTTAGGATCAGACAGAAAACCCACAAAGACATGGAAGAACTGAATGATGCCATATAGCTAGTATTTATAGAACCTTCCACACAACAGCATCATTCTTTTAAAATGTCCACCAAACATATGCCAAATCAGAACTCCTGGGTCTCAACAAATTTACAGTAATTACAAAAATCATAGAGAGTGTATTCCTACTTCAGAGGAATTAAATTAGTGATCAGTAGCAGAAAAATTCTCAAAAACTTGGAAACTAAGTAGTGAACTTCTAAAAATCTATGTCAGGAAGTCTCAAAGGAGAGTTTCGATATTACACTGAATTGAATGAACATGGAAGTAGAATAGATCAAAACTTGTGAGACAAAAATATCAATAAAATTGATAAATCTTGAACAATACTGACGAAGAGAAGACAAACATTGCTAGTATTTGGAATGAACTAGGAATATCATTAAGACCCTGAAAACAACTAAACGATACTAAAGGAAAATTATAAATAGTGCTACACACAATTTCACTGAAATGGACTAATTCAAAAATATAAACTTCCACACCTTACCCAAAGTGAAATAGGTAATTGGAATATTCCAAAACTATTAAGAAACAGGTGAATTCATAATACCAAAGCTCCCAAAAAAGGAAATCTCCAAGGATAGATGGTTTCACTGGAGAATTCTACCAAACATTTCAATAACTTACATCAATTCTACAGGATCTCCTACAGAAAGTAGAATAGATGGGGATAGTTCCCAACAGATTTTATGAAGTTAGTATTTATCTATTATCAAAACCAGAAAAAATACAAACAAAGCTAGAGACCAATATCATTCATAACTATAGATGCAAAACATTAGAAAATAAAATTCACTAATACATTAAGTAGGATTCACTTGAGCAAGTCTGGTTTAATATTCAAAAGTCAATTAGTGTCATTTACCATACTATCAGGCTAGAAGGAAAAATAAAAATTATTGCAGAAAAGTTTTTAATGAAATTCAACAGTCATGGTTAAAAAAAAATCTTGAATTCCCCAGCTTGATAAACAAAAACAATGAAAAGCATACATCTAAAGTACACTTAACGATACAAGGCCAAAAGCTTTCCTCCCGAACATCCTTCATCATAAGGCAAGCATATCTGCTCCCATTATTCTCATTTCACACAGTGCAGAAAGTTTTGGCCAGTATCAAAGGCAATATAAATATGCAAGAGGAACACAGACCAATAAAAAGAAATAAAACTCTCCCTATTTGCAGATGATGCGACAATTCCCAAAACCCACCATGAACTAATAAGTAAATTCAGAAGTTTGCAAATACAAAGTAAACAAAAATTCATTTCATTTCTACATACGAGCAATGAACACATGGACACTAGAATGAAACACACAACACCACTTACAGTTGCTCAAAAACTGGAACTGAGGGTATGGCTCAGTGGTAGAGCACTTCCCTAGCACTTGTGAGGCCTGGGATTCTATGCCCAGAATCTCAATAAAAAAAATTTCTCAAAAGATAAAATATTTTGGTATGAGTTGAATAAGACATGCACATGTAGTAAAAACTACAAAAAGATATCAAACAAATCTGATATTTAGATAAATAGAAATAGTACGTTCACACATTGGAAGACACAGTATAGTAAAGACATAAGTTCTCTTCAAATTGATATAAAGCTTTTATACAATACCTACCAAAATAATAGCATTTTTGCAGATATAGTCAAGCTAATTCTAAAATTTATATGAAAAGACAAAGGATCTAGAATGTCAAAATGAAAGATGGACACATAGATCAGTGGACTAGTATAGAGAACACAGAAACAGACTCATACAAGTATGCTTTCCTTTATGGAAAAGAAGAGCTTTCTCAATGAAGAGTGCTTAAGCAAGTGGATATGTAAGACAAAAACATAAACCTTTACTTAAAGCTCACATCTAAAACAAAATTAATTCAAAAGGAGTCACTGACTTAAATGCAAACCTGTAAAATTATGAAAAAATAGGAAAGATTTGAGATCTGTTAGGAGAAGAAATCTTAGACTTGACAGCAAAAGCACTACTTTTAAACTTTATCAAAATTAAGTACTTTTGTTCTGCAAAAAGCCCTAGTAAGAGGATAAAAATAAAAACTATAAATATTTGCAAGCTTCATATAACCCAAAAAACCAATACCTAGAATACAAATGAACTTCAGAATTTATTTTAAAAAATGAACAGTTGAATTAGCAATGGGCAAAATTCCAAATAGACATTTTACTGAAGTTGATATACAGATGGCAAATAAGTATATGAGCATATGTTCTATATCATTAGCTACAAAGAAATGCAAATTAAAACCATAATGATGCACCACTACATACCTATCAGAACTTCCAAAATTAAAAACAACAATGGCACCAATTATTGGCAAAGATACGGAGCAATTCAATCAATCATACGTTGCTAGTGGTAGTAATGTAAAACGGTTTGGCCCAACTGAAAAGCAGTGTGACATTTCTCTAAAAAACTAAATATGCAATTACCACAGAACCCTCTAATCTGTGTCACAGGAATGAAAATTTATGTTCACACAAAAACCCACACACAGAAATGTTTGTAGCAGCTTTACTCATGACAAATCCTAGAAACAACAGCTATCTCAAAGAATGAATGATGAACAATTTGGTACATGCATACCATAGAATGCACTTAGCAATAAAAAGACCAAACTGTTGCCCCACGCAGTAACCTCTGTGAATGTCAAGAGAGGTATACTCAGTGTAAAATTGCATCCTAGTAAGTTATATATTGTATGAGTCCACTTATACAGCATCTTGAAATGTCAAAATTACAGAAATAAAGAGCACACTATTGTTTTTCAGAGGTCATAGAAGGAAAGAAGGTGGATTTTGATGCTAAAAGGCAACAAATGTGATTCTTGTGTGATGAAAGTATTTGGTATCTTGAGTCTATCAATGTTCATATCTCATTTGCAATATTTTACTACCATTTTATAAGTTACCACCATTGGAGAAAGCTACATAAAGAGTGTATAAGATCTTTCTGTATTACTTCTTATAATTGAATGTGAATCTATAATTATTTTCCCAAAAAGTTCAATTTAATAAGATGTGTGGGGGATGCTGGGACTGGGAGGATCCAACAAGAAGCCAACTAGCCAGCCTTTCTAGTAAGTCATGCAAGCTGCGTGGCTTCCAGGAGGAGAAAAGTCAGCACATTCCATGAGCCTACCAGGCACACAGGCTGAGAATCAAACCCCTGCCCCAAGCCACCCGTTGGTTCGGAGGACAGCCTGAGTTAAGGTACATAAAGCAACTAAATGCTTGTATTGCTTTGTTGATTTGGCAGGCCTGGGACCAGTGGTCTGAGCATCTATTGGGAGGAGGACAGTATGCAATATAGTAAATATGGACAATTTCCTTCTATCTTGTCTTTAAAATCCAGTATTGTTCTCACTGTTTTGCTTTGTTCTAATTGTTTTTGCTTTATTCAATATTCTGTTTTGATTGATTTTATTCTCTTTTTTCTTTGGTTTGATTTGGCTATACCTGACGCAACGGACAACTATTGTGAAGATAACAAGTTATACTATGGTAGCCACTATTGTTTTCCTAGTATCCTGCTTTGAAGTTCTGTACCAATTTTGCTGCTTTGTTTTGATTGGCTTTGTTCTGTTTTGTTTTGTTGGATTTTACTATCTTTAAAATAAACAACAAGAGGTGTGGTGGTGGGAGTGTCGCTCGGTGATGTAGCACCTGTCTAGCATGCACAAGACTGTGAGTTTGATCTCCAGCACCACACATCAAAAAGGAAAAATACATGTATAATAAGGGATGTTATGAAAAACTTTATGTCAATGAGTGGCAATTACATGAAATATACAGACTTCCCGAAGACACAACAGAAACTTCATTCAAGAGGACATAGATAATCTCAACTCTCTAGAGGAAACTAAATTTTTAACTGACACTTTTTTTAACAAGGAAAAACTCCAGAACTAGATTGCTTTCCTGAGAAATTCTATCAGTCTTCAACAAAGAAATGATACCAATTCCACACAGTCTCTGAGGAAGCTGGAGAAGAGGAAAATATCTGATCTATTTTGTGAGACAAGATTTACATTGATACCAAAACTATAAAAAATCACTATAAGAAAGGAAAAGTATAGGTAAGTGATTCTCATGAATTCAAATGCAAGAAAAATTCTTACCAAAATCTTAGCAAGTCCAGCATAGCAAAATTAATACCATAATGTCTCAGTTCACAAATACTTCAGTTTGCAAACAATTAAGCTCCCCCCCAAAAAAAAAGAATTCAGCAAAATTTTGCTTCTGTTTGCAAATTTCACATTCAGTGACAAGTACAACAATGGCCATCTACTCCACATAAACACAAATGCAGCCATCTACACCCAAATCATAAAACAAATTAAGTTGTAAACAGTGGTACCTCTGTACATAGAATATGTCTTATTCTATGTTTGTTCTACAAATAAAATATAGCATGACCAACTGAGGTTTATCCTGGAAATGCAAAATAGGTTCAACATTTAAAAATCAATCATATAAACAGAATAACCAAATTATCTCAACAAGAGAAAACATTTGACAAAATCTATCATTCATTTGAAAGCATAAAAAAAGATAAGAGAACTCTCAGCAAACTAGAACTAGAAGTGAATCACCTTGACATGATAAAACGCAGGTGTAGAAATCCAGAGTGGACGTCACATTTGCAGCAACACCTGCGTGGTGTCTCCTCAAAGACAAAAACAAGACAACAACATTTATCTGCATTTCAGTGCTGTACTGGCACAGTAAGAGAAGAAAAGGAAAAAGCCATCCAGATCAAAAAAGGAGAAATAAAAGGACACATGATTATCTATGTAGGAACTCTGATAAAATAGACTTAGTTCCTGGACTAAGTTAATTTAGTAACTTATAGAATAAAGGTGGATGTACAAAAATTTTCATTTCTCCATACTGATGAATACTTGAGTTTTGAAATTTTAAAAATAACATAGTAGTATCAAATATTATGAAGCATTATTCTAACATCAAAAGTGAAACTGTTTCTCTTCGAAAGACTCTTAAGAAAATGAAAAGACAGCTATAGACTGGGATAAAGTGTTCGCATGCCACTCATCTAACAAAGGGCTGAGGGCTTATAGAGAATATATGAAGAACTCTTACCACAGAATTATAAGATAACTCAATTACAAGATGGTCTAAAGAACTGAGCAGACAGTTTGTAGAAATATCTATATATACTTAAAATCAATGTATGAAAAGATGATCAATATTATTAGCCATCAAAGAAATACAATTGAAGCTGCAATAATTTATCACGATATTCATTGAAGTAGCTTAAAATTTATAAACATTGATCATTATCAAGTGTTGAGGATAACAAGCCACAAGAACTCTCATCCATTAATAGTAGGAATGGAAATGACGATTCTCACCTTTGGAAAATATAGTGGAAGGATCTTACAAAGCTTTTACATATACTTATCTTAGGGAGCAACAAACCCACTCCTGAGTATTTACCCAAGACAAATGAAAGCTTATGCCCACAAAATTGTACACAAATAGTTATTGCAACATTATTCATAGTAGTTAAAAATTATAAACAATCTAAACACCCAACAACAAATGAATGAATAAACAATTTGTGACATATCCCTATAGTAAAACACTACTTAAAAATAAAAGAAAAAAAACACATGATAACATGAATAAATGGCAGT
Organism: Dasyprocta punctata; assembly: GCA_004363535.1. Lineage (NCBI taxonomy): Eukaryota > Metazoa > Chordata > Mammalia > Rodentia > Dasyproctidae > Dasyprocta > Dasyprocta punctata. The sequence goes on along the minus strand of RJWM01008577.1, from coordinate 7,836 downwards.
GCATTTATGCCTAATCAATGAAGCCAAACTCAAAGCATACATATTGCATAATTCCATTATATGAAACTGTAGAAGATGAAAAACAGACAGAGCATGGTTCAGAGGTTTCCTTTGTCCAAGGGTCAAGGGAAGAGACCCAGCAGAGGTCCATGAGAAAACTTTTCACAGTGATTTTGGTGGTATTTACACAACCGCATCCAGTTAACAGAATTCAATCAGCTGTGGACTTCAAATATGTACATTTAAATATATGTAAATTACCCTGTCTGTGAGATACACAGACAGGGTAAATCAGCACAGTGCTTCTTAAAATGTTCCTAATACTGCTATGACCTACTAGTTGTAGTACCTTATGCAAATATGAGGACTTTTTTTGACCCTCCTCTTCCAACTTGCCACCACCATACTGTCTAGTTTGTGCACCTAAGGGTTGGCACAGTTGGTGTCTATTCTGAGCCTAGCAAAAGGCAGCTTTTCAGGGAACAATTATTGGAATCAAGTAGGATCAGAGGGATGTCTGCAAAAGTATCACCAACTAAAGGCCATAAAATTAGCAAGTACTTGGTTGAGCAATTCTGTACTTTGTCACTTGCACTGAGTCTTACTGAAATATAATGATCATTTCATTATCCTAGTACCTTTACTTAAGCCATAAAACATATAATATTTTCCATAGTTGAGCCCCAAATGAGCATCTGGTTTCTTTCTTTGTCTTATACTTGTTTTGTCTCTTAAGTCTTGGATGAAGTGTGGAACTTTTGACTCACAGTCTCTTCACAAAGGCTGAATTCCTTTTTATTCTGTTCATTTTTGCAAGCCTTAAAAATGCTTTACTTCTTTTACATATACAAGAGATGATAACAATGTGGTGAATGTTCAAATAAAAAATGTGTTATGGTAAAAGACACATTACCATTACTCCCTGTCAAGATACTAAGAATATTCCCCCCTCAGTTCAGACACACTTATTCCATCATTCTTGTCAATGTGACTTTTAATAACTTTTTTTAATTTAAACATTCACCAGTTTTCAATCATTCCATGCATATTATTTTACTACATCTTAAATTATTTTTCTATTATTTATTATCAACAGCAATTATTGCAAAGCATTCTTTTTAACTTACCTGAAAACTTCTGAAAGAAGCAAAGAAAATTCAAACTTGCTTTTATTCTCTAAATGAATAATTTTAAGGATAATATAATCGTATAAAAAATAAAGATACAATTGCTATTATTAGCAAAGTTTTAAAAATGGAGATATGGCTAGGAAATAAAAAGCAAAAAAATACATTTATACACAAGACAGTTAAGATAGTTACACAACTAGTTTCTCTTAGCTCATTGAAAAGAAAGTTTTGTGCTAATCTCGTCTGGACAAGATATCATGCCTCTACTTGTACTCTAAATAACTTCTCTGAAGACAATATGTAATTTATTAATTATTGTAACTCTCCTACTAACCTGTTTTTAAACTGTTTTATTGCTATTTTTCTTTAAAATAAATAAATGATAAACTTTTAAAAACAAGAAAAATTGTTAGTAATATATAATGCATAAAAATATTCAGTAATATAACAATATTCAGTAATTATGAGAGATATTACCATGATGGAGAGGTGTCAAAAGAAATAATGCTGATTTCAAACCTCAAGAAGCTTGTGATCTCAATGATGAGGCAAAGCATAACCACATAAAACATTTAGTGCAAAGTTTTATTTTACATTATGTGGTTGGAATTCACATTATATGAATTCATTTGGAGAAAAATGTGTCACTTGTTCACTTCCAGAATTTTTTGAAATAAATTCTTTTTCACTTAAAGTAATGTACTAAAATATGTATAGAACAAAACATGTGTAGGAGATTTTTCTTTAAAAAAAAACAGAAGAACTATCTTGTGATATAAAAAGCATTTTAACAAAGGTAATATAATGTGAATAATAATGAAATTTTTTTCAATTCATTTCAAATGTGATTAAAATATAAATGATACACTCTGAAACTTTTAAAAAATATTTGAAAATCTTGTACATATAAATACAATGAATACTAGACTTTCTAATTTTCTTACATTTAGGTCTTTAAAATGTTTCACTAAATGTCTGTTTTCCTTCCCCAAGTAACATGCAAATAAAACTTCCTGTGATCTAACTGTAGCTTTCACAAATTATTAGCACTGGTTTAAAGAGGCTGTGTAAATGAAAGCTCTTTTAAATGGGTTATAAGTAGAATTTATAAAGATCTATTACTGCAAAACACTCGAGGCTTTGAAGTTCAACTTTGGGAAAAAAATAAGGCGAAAGTTAAGAAAGAGATAAAAGATGAGTAACAGGGAGAGAGACGTAAACCTCACCACACAGGTTGATAATTTTCTATTTATGAGAACGTCTCTAGTTTCTTAACAACCTTGAAAGTAGGTGTCATGTCTCCCTCGTTTCCCTTCCCAGCTCTGAATATGGCATCTAGCACCTACTAGGAAAGAACCCATAGTTAATGCAATTCTGTGCCTCTGTCTCTGTGTGCCTCTTTCTCTCTCACACACTTGTGCGCACACACTCACCCTCATACAAGTCAGACAACAAAATCAAAACAGAGAGGAAACATGTGGCAGAGCTTAGGCAAATAAAATATTTTGACTTATCTTTTGTTATGACTTTAGCATTTGAAAAGTATTTCATAATGGACCTACCAAAGCAGCTTTATTTTTAAGATGTAAAGTACAACATTCAGAAACTTGCAATTTCCTGCTTTATAGGAATTCAGTTCATAGTTGGCTCAGTATGAAAAGGAGTCACGTCAACATTTTTGCTAAAATCCTGGACCTGAATGTTTGTCTGTGCTCTCAAGTGACAAACCCCAGCCAGTCAAATGCATGTGACGGTGAAGTATGCCCCATGCAGGCTCCTTACTCTGGGGAAGGCTCCTCCTGGCCCTTTCAGTCAACTGGGACTTCCAGAACTATGCAGTTTGGAAGTCACATGTCAAAGATGGCAGGACCTCTGTCAACCTCTGTCAATTATTTGTTGATCCCTTAGGTCAGTTTCTGGTCCCAATGACCAGAAACACTTTCTCAGTAATGTAAGTGAGAGTTTGACTTCTACTGTGTTTCAACCATATGCATTTTGGAGTCTATTTGAAACAGCACCTAGAATTTGCATAATATGCCACTCTTTAAATATCTTGAAAATGTGCCTAAACCATCATTCATTTAACTTTTCATTCGACAGCACCTTTTCTAAGCACCCATTCACTGTCCCACTGGGTCCACTGGTAGATAGGATGCAAAAAAATCAAGAAGAAGAATATCTGGATGTCAAACACAGTGAATAATGAATGCACCATGCATAGCACAACAAATATTTACAGACCAGAGAAATATGTCCATGTATGCCACTTCACTACCTGGTGTCTCAGGAGATAATATCAATAGGATAAAACACATTAAATGACTATATAGGCAATAGGAAAAAAAAAGTATTACGACTTAGAAGAACAAATCAAGTTTCCCTAATCTCTCATCAGACATGACACATTGGAAATCTTGCACATTTTAAAGATGGTCTAATAGAGTGGCTCCAGAATGAGTCTTGCTGAAGTGAGCCTGTTGGTTGGCTTCTCAATGGTCAGTCATCCCTAAAAGTTTCAGGCACAGTTCATTGTTCTAAAAAGTCTTAAATATCTGCTACCACTGTGGCCATTTGTCTTTGGTATTAACGCTTGTCTTATCTTTCCTGCCTCTGCCTCAATACTCACCAGGTTACTTTGGAAGCAAAATGACAGACACCCATCACCACCAAGTCTCCTTGAGACTGGTGCAGTGCAGGGAGAGGTCTTGTCCAAGAATTAATAAAGACCACATTTAATCAAGGATGAATAAGAAAATTAAGTGGAAGAAAAGACGCTCTAATTTCCTATTGCAAACTTTAGAAGTGCTTTCAGAATTGCTAGGCTGCATGGAAGTGGTTTTAGAAAAGAATAAAAATAAAGTATAACTAGAAATATCTAATTTATAATACAACGACTGGCCTGGAGAGCCTTCCAAGTTCCTTCAGTGGAAAGCTGCCCTTTACTCTTGGAGATGTAAATGTGGTCTTCTCTAGGGGACATCTGTAATCCACATGTCCTTTGCTAATCATGCATAGCTCAGAAAAACTCTGAATCTTCCCTTGCTTTTGTCATGGCTTCTTGGCCACTCTTTCTGTGTTTCTGAGGTTCACCCTAGGAATCCTGTGGCCCCATTGCTTTGCTTTCATGGACTTCTTTTCTCAAGCTCAGAGATAAACAGTCTTTTCCTGAGTACATGCAGAACAGGAGGAGGAGGGTGTGCAGCTGCCACAGGTGCTGTGCTTCATGTCTCAAATCGCAAAATGAAAGCAGCTGTAGGTTTCTCAGAGTGCTCCTGGTACAGAACACAAACAGGTCACCCTGGGAGATAGAGGCATCATCAGGTAAAGTACTGTATGTTCCCCAGGTAAAGATCATGCATGTTTCACACACTGTCCTGCACCACAGTGTTTCATAAGCCATGGTTGTGTTGCCAAGCTGTGGTTGTGTTGCCAAGCAGAAAAGAATTGGGGAAAGCAAAACAAATCATTAGCAATGCCAAAGTTCCAAACATCAACCATCTGGCCAAGACATAAGATCATAATGTCTCATTGTATTTTACCTATCGAGATGTCACTACACGGGAAGGCATAGTCAACTACACCAATAACATGGAAATCCACAGAGAGCCCTGCAACTTACACCTACAGTGTCCTAAATACTACCTCCATTCATAAATTGAAGTGCAACGATATTAAGAGAAGATGTGAGTGATGTACCAAACTTAGAAATTCTGAATATCCTTTGATCTGCCATTGACTAAGAATCTTATTTACATTACTAAACTCAAGTTTATGTAATAATCATATTCAGTAGTAATTAGAGTTTCATGACATACACGTTTTGTCATTTCCTTCAAAGAAAATTCTGTTAGTAATCAAGCTAAGCAGGAAGAATAAAAGATAAAATGCAAACTATTTAATTACTTGTATATCAAAACTTCACTTTCTTAACTGAACATCAGCTTCCCAAATCTAAGAAGGTAAAGACTGAGGGGTGATATGTAATTCACATACCATATTAGATTTCTATGAATAATTGTACTGAGAAGCAAAAAGTAGATAAAATAACACAGATAAGTATTATTTCAATATCATTCATTTAAAATGAAAAAAAACAAGGAGGAGAAAAATTTAAAAAGTAAAGAAGTAAAAAAGGCGAAACAAGGAAGGACAAAAGAACAAATAGGAATAGAGGTAAGGCAAGAAAGTAAAACAAACACTTGTGATTAAAGTTGAATTAAACTACAATGCCATTTATATATCCTACAATAGTGGTTTTCAAAGCACCGTCCTAGACCAGCATCACCCAGGAGTTGTTTAGAAGTGTTCACCTTTTAGCCCAACACTACACCTGAGAAATCAGAAACTATGGTTTAGGGCCAGACATCTGAATTTTCATACAACCTCCAGATAGCTCTTATGTGCTCTGAAATTTAAGAATTTCTACATTAGCAAAAAGAGATTATAATTAATGATTAAACATTTACTAACAAAAAAAATAGCTCTTCTTAGCTAGGTAAAATGGCACATTTCTGATATCCAAGCAACACAGGAGGCTAAGACAGGAGAAATACGAGTTCCTGCCTGAGCAATTTAGTGAGTTATGGAGACCTTGTATCAAAAATTTTTAGATATCTAAGGGGCGAGAGATATAGCTCAGTGAAAAAGCCTGTATGTTTATTCTAAATTATAGTATTAGTACCATATTACCTGTTGATTAATAAAAAATGAATGAATCTTTTACCATCAAAAGAAGGTTATATTTGATTGCTATGTAATTGAATAAGCCAGTTATCAAAATAGGATAAGGAAACATTCAGGAATATACAGAAGATACAAAAAAGTGATTGCTATTTTACTCTTAATTATGTTGTTTAAATTTACATCTATAAATAACAAAACCTTTTGAACTTGTTAGAATAAGGACATGGGAACAGAAGAGTTGAAAAGACACAGACCTCACCTGAGCTTGGATGCCAGCACCCACAACGGCCCCCTTTCTACACTACACATGTCACTCTCCTCTTCTACAATTGCAAATTTCTGCCATAATGATCCATTATGTCAAATGCATTTTTTATATCTTTCAGATGAGTTAGGGTAGAAAAAACACTGAAAAGCACTAGATTCGAATATACATGTAGTATATTTGTAGTACCAATGGAGTGCCAATACCAATAAACAAAACTGGCTTTGAATTATTTGTACCCAACACTAAATTGAGAACTTAATAATTTTTAGCTTTAATTTTCACAACTACCCTTTAGAGTTGAGCACTGGTCCCATTCACAAGTTCGTAAACCAAGATTTGGAGAGGTTAGGTAGTTGAGCTAGACTCTGCATGTAGTTGTTGGTATAGCTTGAATTTGACCCTAGGACTTCAAGAGTCCAACCCACAACCCAAGTCCTTTTCTCATAAGCAGTGTTTGGAGTTCTATAGAGCCTTGATGGCCACTAGAATTGGTCAACAGTAATACATCACAAATTCCTAGTAAATCTACAAAATCCAAAATTTCTTACTAACAAAGAAATAAAAACTAAGGACAGAGTCGGAGGAATAACATTTAAGGGCTGAGCTTAGGTGACCAACTTGAGTTTGTCCATGTCTGAGGGCTTTCCTCAGACAGGGGAATAAATGCCGGGTAGTTCCCAGCAAACTAGCACATTCAGTCACCCTGCACATGGTGGAATAAGAGACAGCAAGAAGACAATGAGATGGAGAATTCAGAGGGTTAAAGCATGGAGTATGACGTCACAAAGAGGAAATACAGGTCATCTAGAAGGAGTAAAAATTCCTGAATTTCAGAGGTTTCCAAGTCGACTGTGTGAGTTCGGAAAGCACCTCCTAGGAGGACATGGTTGGCTTCTGCAAGCAAGTTCAACACAGCAGAGAAAACCAGAGCCTGAAACATTGGAGAGAAAATGGTGGGTGGGCAATAAGACCAAGAATTTGCAAAGTTTAGCAAAGAAACAAATCTAAGATCTAAGGGAAAGGCAAGATTAGAGGGAGATTGTAGTTTGTGGTTTGTTAAGGAGTCAGGAGATACAAGCACATTTTTAAAGTAGGAGGAGAAAAAGTGAATAATTTATGATGTTAGAGATGATTCACAGCTACAGCAAGGTAACAGAAAAAAATAAACAAGGAAGCTATCACTTAACCCTTATAGAAATATGCATTATGTGCCAAGTAGATCTAGGGTTAAAAATATTAGCAAGCATAGGGTGTCTCTTGGGGGCTCATCCCTTTGCAAATCTCCTTATGTTGTCATATTAAGTCTCTGAAGGAACAACCAATTAATTTAAAGAGAATTTGGTAGTAACACCTAAAAGTAAAGATATGCTTTCTTGAGAACTACAAACAGATCTAAGAAACTTACTGCACCAGAAAAATGAAACATTTCAAACGGTTTGCTTCGTATTAATTAGCAAAATTCTCCCTGGCTTTAGTCATATTTATATAAATAGTCATGTGTTGATTTTTATGAAAAATATGTGATTTTCCCTTTATACCCACTGTCCCAGGTATAGAAGACAATGTTATTTATAAATAGCTATCATAACTTTCTTTTTAACACATATATCTCTAAAACTAAACATATACAGGAAAGGGGATCTCAAAAAAACTATCTGTGGCCTTCTAGTTTTCGCACAATCCAAGGAAAGGGAAAAAGTAGCTACATTTTTTAAAAGTCTTTAAAATTCTTTGTCCAAGTACTAAGACTTGACA
>RJWM01008576.1:31720-72254 GCA_004363535.1 Dasyprocta punctata | reverse complement strand
TAAAAGGGTTGTATGTTTTATATCCTCTCCAATACTTGGAACTTTCTATCCTTTCTGCCTTAGTCATTTTGGTGTTTGGGTAATCTATTATGGCTTGAATTTGCATTTCTCTATTAAAAAACAAGGTTTTATATACATTTTGTATGCAAATAAACAATATAGGTTTCTGCCTTTTGTGAAATCTCCTTTAGTTATTTTACATGTTCATTTTTGGTTCTTTGTTCTTGCCGAGTTAGAGCAGATCTTCAGTATTCACCTTTTCATGTTGTTAATAGTGTCATTGGGTGAACAGAAATGCTTAATGTTCAAAGAGACTAAATTTCAATTATGGTTAGCATTCTTATAGTGTCCTATTAAAGAATTGCTCATTCATTCCTAGAGCATAACAATTTTCCCAATGCTTTTTCCAAAGAGTTGTGTTGTTTACTTTCTGTACTTATCACTGAAGTCTACTTGATTGACTGTGTATGTGTAAAGAATGCAAGAAAAGATCACTGCTCATTTTTCCCGTTTTTATTTTTTATAGAATACGTTTGCATTACATAGTGATTGCATTTCTTGTGGAGAGTTCCATGTCCTAAACATATCTTAATTCTTTTTTTAATCCCCTTTTCCTCCCTTCTCCCTCCCTCCATCTCTTGATCCCCATACCATTTGAAAAAGATCTCTCCTACTTCCTATTATCTTTTATTTTGCTCTTTATTTGTATTTCAGTGCTCATTTTATATGAGTAGTTAGTCAACCTAGAATTAGAAAGATTATCATTTCCATAACGCCTTGCACAACCACCTTACTAAAAAGGAGATGGTGAATATCTTTAAGGCAATACAAAAATCTTAATTGCCTTGACTCTATTAGTTACTTTCCCATTATTGGGACAAAGTGCCCAAAACCAGTAATCTAAATGAGGACAGGTTTATTTTGGTTCATGGTTTTCAGATGATTTAGTCTGTGGCAGGTTGGTTGTAAGGTAGAAATGGCATGCTGGAAAGGAATAGCAGAGCCAAGTCTCTCAACCTGTGGAAGCCAAGAAGCAGATAAAGAAGGGAAGAACCCTGGACCAGAATCCACCCTTTTGGGTCACATCCAGTGATGCTCCCCCAACCAGGCACCACCTCCTAATAGCACTTTTAGCCATGTCTTCAACAATAATTGAATCCACTGGTAAGTACAACATATCATGATCCAATCACCCCAACTCTGAAAACATGAGACTTTTGGGGGACGTTGATGATCTAAACCATAACAACTTTAGATAGTTCCTCTTATTTATTAGTGTAGATGCCCATCTTCTGTCCTCCTCCCAAGACTGCCTTTGTGATTCTTGGGTCTTTGTATTTCAAAGGGAATCTTAGAATATGCTTGCCATTTTCCACACGAAAGAGACAAGATTTTATTGGAATGCATTGAAGGCATTATTAAATTTGGAAAGAAAAATATCTTTTAAATTAAGAAAAATACCTACAATTTCTCATGCATTCTTGCAATCATTCCTTTGCACTGAAAAGAACAAGATATAAATAACGCTTGATTCTGGGATGACCTTATGACTTTTTTTATGATAAAATACAGTGAAACTAACATTTCTTAATGTCATAGTTAGGCTTCAAGAAGCACTGTTTACTCTTTTTAGAAATCTGCCAAACCACCATATGAACAAAGTTAGGCAGGCTGCTTGATAATAGAAGACAAATGTCCTTACATGATCTGCTGCAAATAGTTATAAGTAAACATCTGTCCAGTATGTAAATGAAGTTATTATAGAGAGGTGGATTCACCAGATTCTCATGGATGCATATGAGAGCAGTCAAACTGAGCTGAGTATGACCTTGATCAACAGAAATTTCCACACGACCAGGAGACTCATGAGCTATGATAGTCATTACTTAAGGCGTTAAATGAAGACCTCATTTGTTACATGCAATTGATATATATTCACAGTATAACGTCTGTAATCCATAAAGTTGGTGATCACTTAATTCATCTTCTTAACTTTTATCAGTAGTTTTGAATCATTCTGCATGGAGATCCTTTAATTTATTTCTGTTTGGTAAATTTTAGTACCACTGAAAATGATATTACTTTAAAATTTATTTTTCTGGTTACTTGTTCCTGGCTTAAATTGCAAAATTGAGTTTTGCATGTTGAACTTGTGTCCTCTGACTGTATACTAATACCTTTGTATTAATTTTAGTAATTTATCCGTACGATCTCTGAAAATTTATATTTTACAGTCTCATTTTATGACAGTGCTTAGTTCCTACTTTTCTCAGTCTTTTTCTAATTTCATTTGCTTCCTTACACTGTGTAGAATATTTAGCATGATGTTGAAAAGAACTAGTCAAATGGTCATTCTTAGTACATTTTGTGATGTCTCTGATAATGCTTTATTATATTTTTAAAAACCTCTTTAAATTCTACTTTGGCATGAGTTGTTACATTTTTATGAATGCCATCTGAATTTATCAAGACTGCAGAATTTATCAGGATGACTATATAATTTTTGTTGACATGATGAATCAGATTCAGTTTTGAAAGTGATAAACCACTCTGGCATGCCTGAAATATATGTCACTTGGCTATGATGCATTTTCTTTTTAAATATTGTTGAATTATCTTTATTAATAGTCCCTCTACAGTTTTCCATCATTAATCATCGAACAGACTGATTTCCAAGTTCCTATTGATGTGATGTCCTTGTCAGATTTGTGGTATGAGAGTTATACTAGTCTTTTTCTTTTCTGGGAAAGGATTTGTATGGCATTGGTATTATTTCCTTAAAGATGTAGTTGAGTTTACTGTTTAAACTACTAAGCAAGCTCTGTATTTTCAACTTGGGCTTTGCCTGGTTTCTACCTTTCCATGAAGGGACCTGAAAGCATCTTTGAGTCAGTGAGTCAATCCAGTTTATTTCTTACCTCATTCAGATTCTGTCAGTGATCTACTGTGGGATTTCACCCTTCTCTTCATTATCAAATGAGTTAATAATCAAACAGGCAGATTTATACCCAGTATGGACAGGCCTCTTTGCCAAGGACACTTGCAAATTGTACCTGAGATTATCATTCAAGCTAAATCAAGATCAAGTCTATCTCCTCCCTCTTTTTTTTTTTTTTTTTTTTGTGGGTACCAGGAATCCCACTTAGGACCTTGTGTTTGCCAGGCAGGTGCTAAGCCACTAAGTTATATCTCTGGCCCTTCTTTTCTCCTTGACCACTCCCTCTTCATTCTCCATTGTTTACTTTAAAATGATGTCTTAAAATAAATAAAAATAAGTAAATTATGAAAACGTAGACTTTATCTTTGGTAGAAGAAAGATAGATAAATAGACGATAGATGACAAACAGAAAAAAAAACTCTCTTCTCTCTTTTGTTTTTCTCCTGTTAGCGGAGACTAGGGTGTTCCAACCAAATCTTTTTTTTCAGGACTAAGGTACTCATTCCTCCATCACTGATCCACAGGCAGTGGTTGCTCAACGTGGGTAGAGATCCAGACTATCTTTGAATGGCCATCCTAGCTACAGAGCTTCCTAAAAGACTGGCTAAAATCTCTATGGCCACTGCATCACAGATCAACTTTACCCTTTGCCTTAGCCTACTTCACTCTCTTATTGGTGTTGCCACTGGGCACACACCCCAAGTAAATCACTGGCATGCAAATTTTATTTTATCATCTATTCCCAGGGAACCAACAGTCTGTGAGTTATCTTAAGTGGTTCATGGGCAAAGACTCTAAGATTGAGTTTAAGAACTGAGTCACTCCTGGGCTGGCAATGAGGAGACCATTACTGGTGGAAAGGAAAAGCCTGATAACACCTGGCTTTGTATAGTAGGCCCTCGAACTGAGATAACCTGCAAGAGGACTACTAAATCAGTGGTGAATTTGATATAGGGGAACAAAACTCCCAACCTACTAGATGTCTCATACGAGTTTGTGTTCTCTAAAATCAAAGAATGAACTTTAGGAACAATGGAGGTTAAGAGCAGAATATATTTATTGAGAGAAAGAAAGCTTCTATCTGAGAGAGAGAGAGAGAGAGACCGAAGGGATCTTGAGTAAGTTTCCAAAGACTCTATCTTTTCTAAGGGTTTTTATGGAGCAAAACCATGAGGTGAGATGGGTCCAAAATGGGGAAAACATGGGAACACTCAGGGCAGGGAGGCTTGAGGTGGAACAGAACTATGGTCAACCAATAAGATTAATTATTCAGGTAAAATTGACCAAATCAGGGACAAATGGGGAAGCGAGTCAGGTAGTAAGTGGGCAAGCTTAAAGAGCCATGACTCTTCCTGTAGGGGGTTGGGATGGTGACTCCTGGCTCCCTCAAGGTGATCCATACCTATTTAGAATATCAGTCCTTAGGATAGGCATATATTTGTTTGATCTTTAGTCTTGAGATCTGACCCACAGCGGGAGGTGTCTGTCTCCTCCAATGTTGCAAGGTACCTGGTCTTCTGCACCTGCTCCCTTAAAGGCCCAACCCTGTCTGACTGTAATATTTCTGATTGATTCAGTTGCCTATGACAAACTGAGTGAAGAGGAAATGCATCAGGGATATTTAGGATGTTGGGGAGCAAAGGAGTTGCCATTATAAGGCTCAGGAAATAGGAAGCTTGCTGAAGGAGGTTATCGGAACTTTGGGTTAATCCCAAGTTAAGGCAAAGTGTGAAAAAGCCAGAGGACCCTAGGCAGGATAGTTTGCTTACTCAGTCTCATACTAATGGAAATCAGCTGTTTCCATCTTTCACTGTGGCATAAGACGCTTCCTAGTCCTTCTTCCTCATTCTTTAAATTCTCTACCTTTGAAACACTCAGAGGACTATTGGGACTTTTTGTTTATCCTCCACATGGCTTTCATTCACATGTTCCTTTGTCTCTCTGTATTCTATTTCGTGTAACTGATTTTAAATATACAGTTCAGTTTACAATTTCTCTAATTTTATCTAATCTGCTATTTAAAATTCTTGAGCAATTATGGCAGTCTATTTTTTATATCTAGAAACTATAGTTCATTTTTGAGTCTTCCTATTAAAAACAACTGTTATAGGAAAGATATAGGGCCTCCAAATGATATAAGGGAAATATTATAACTCCCAACTTGCTTGATATCTTTGAAAGGTTTCTGCCCTCGTATAAACTACTGGACTTTATGGCGGTGGTCTAACATGGCGGAAGGCCAAAGCAAAATGACACTTACCCTGACAACCATTTCCTCCTCCTTCCCCTTCGGCCCTGATTACAACTTCCTCTTTCCTTTCCTGGGTGTGAAGCGACTTCCAGTCAGTTCCTCATGCATCATCAATGCCCGCCCCAAGCACCGCTTCGGGTCAGAAGTCACATAACGCTCAGCCCCCTCTGTATCTGACAGAGAAAGCCCAACCCCACAAGTGGTGAGCTCCTCTCCACATCCTCAATAAAGGTGTTCTTTTTCTTTTCTTATGCTACTCCATTGCGCCAGAAGACCCTAACAGTCTGATATGCTAATTTCATGTTCCCCAAAATCAAAGAATGAATTCTGAGAAACTGAGGAGGTTAAGAGCAGGGAATATTTATCCCTCAAGGGATGGAGAGCTCCTGCCTAAGAGAGGCAGGAAGGGACCCGGAAAGTGGGTTGCCCAGGAGCCCACTTCTCAAAGGAAGTTTTACAGAGCAAAATCACGAGGTGGGTATCAAGTGGAACAAGACTATGGGTAACCAATAAAATTATTGGGTAATATTGATCCAGAGGGGAAGCAAGTCACGTAGCAAGTGTACATGGAAAGAACAAGGACCTTTCCTGGGAAGAATGGATTAAGGAGGTCTTGGTCCCTGACCCAGGTGACTGACACCTACTTAGAATAGGATCATTATTGTTTATCCCCCGGGGAGGAGAGGAATGTAGGTGCAGCTGTTCGGTCTTTGTCATGAGGCGGTCAGTGAATGTGCCTCCAGCCACGGTGGTAATGTGTTCTTATCTTCTGCACTGACGCCTTCAAGGGCCTAGTTCTGTCTGACTGCCTAGAATATTTCTACCTAACTTAGCTGTCTATAATACCATTATACCATTTTGTGCTCACATTTTTATTCTCTTTTCTGTCTGTAAATATATTAAACAAATTCACTTCGTGTCTTTACATCTGGTGTCCTTCAGGGTCTAATGTTGCCCTTTTTATTTTCTATAATTATCAGATTATAAAATCAAGTTCAAGGTACTTCAAATGGGGAAGGCTTTGTGGCTCTGTAGATTTTCCTTTGCTATAGTAGGGTAAAACTATTTCAGAGATCATTTTAAAGCAAATTCTCATACTGGGATTTTCTGGGTTATCCAAGTAGTACAAATTTAGATTCAAAGTCTATGACAATAGACTTATCAATAAAAATCCTTCATGAAATCAACATTTTTTGTTTCTTAAAGGATGAAGTCATTGTTCTCATCTGTCTTGTTCTGTTTTCATTGAATCCCAGGACAAAAATTGTCAAGTTTCTTTGTCTGCTCTATCTGCAGCTAGATGGAATTTTTGTACATCGTAGTCCAGCAAGGACCTCATTATATGCAGAAGTTTTGTGTCCCGCTCTGTCCCTCCTAGCTCAGGCTGCCTGCATGGCCTTGGAACCCAAGCTCTTGGGGCACTGAGATTCTTTCCAGACAGCCTTGACTTCAGCACTTACCACTCTAGGGTTATGATCCCTTTCTAGTTTATTCTTCCTCTTGTAGCTGCTTATTTTCAAGGACATTTGCTAGAGTTTATCCAGCATTTCTAAAGCTGGGACATTTTTTTCAGTTATCTAATATACTATATCCATCAGTAGATGCATGCATGTGTATTTTCAATTTGAAGAAATGACAATTTTCCTTCTAAGTGGTTGCTCTCAGTTATGACCTGCCAATGGATAAGTTTAGATTACTTGGCATCATCAAGCTTTTAGGATTAGACTATGTGATAAAGGAATATCCTAGGGCCTGGGGTTTAGCTCAGCAGCACAAGCACCTGCCTGGCAAGTACGAGGTCATGAGTTTGATCCCCGGTACCATAAACAAAAAAAAAAAGAATATGTCCTAAGTTATTGTTTACATTTCTTTAAGTAAATTAAGCACTTTTTTATAGGCTTGTTAAAAACATATTTTTCTATAAATTACCTTTTTAAATCCTTTGTCCATTTATTGGGACGAATTTCTGCTGTTTTATAAAAGAAGAAATTAGATTTTTACACTCCTATCTTGTTGAAGAAAAGTAGTACAATATACTTCTTGTATTTAATTATACATGCAACTATAATTTAAAGTACAATTTAACAAAATCTGTACAATTTAAAATGTTTTATATGTTTATGCCCCTGAAATATTTTTACAGTATTGAGGATAATCAATATTTACAAAATTGCCATAAAGATGACTTTAGGCAAGTTTTTCTATTTCATCCCGGTTTTTTTTCAATTTAGATAATTATTCTTTTCAGTATATAGGATTTTCAATTTCTCTCGGCCAAATTTGTCAGTAATTTAAGCTAGAGGATTTTTTTCTTTTCTTATTTTTTCATTTTTAGTGCCCTACTCAAAGACCGCTACTCAAGATGGTTTATAACTCATTTACAGTCTCTTCTTCTTCTATTTAATTTTTGTACAATTAAATTTTGTATACTTCTTGGGGTTTTGGCAGCAGCATGACATACTCTATAGGATGACAGAACATTTTTAAAATTATTTTATTTTATCTTTCTTTTTGCATTTTTTATTTTAAAAAGCAAAACAAAAAAGGTAGAAATAATACAGAATTTTTAAAAAAGCAATAAGAAATCAACACTAGTCAATATGTTACATATTGTTATCTTAGAAGCAGTTGTTCAAGTTACAAGATTTAGGCATAAAAAACAATCAGACAATCAAACAATGACAACACAAACTACTCTTTTTGATGAACTAACAGAGAATCCTTTCCTCTGTTTCTCCTTTCCCCTATCCCAGTTGTTCTTTAATTTTGAACACTTTCTTTCCCTTTCATTATTACAGTATCTATTGTGCATTTTTTATCTTATTACTCTTTCAGTTTTTTATTATTATTATTTATTTTTATACTAGGGAGACAATACGACATTTACAAATATGAGTCTGATTTATTTCACTTATGCGTATAGTCTCAAGTTGCCTCCATTTACCTATAAATGCTTCAAGATCATCCTTTTTTATACCTGAGTAATATTCCATTTTATAAAAATACCACATTTTTCATCCATTCTGTGGTTGATGAGCATTTTGGTTGTTTCCAAGATTTAGTTATTACAAATTGTGCTACTATAAACATGGGTGCACATATATTGATGAGACATAATATTTTCAATTTTTCTGGGAAAATACCCAGAAGAGGAACAGCTGGATTGAATGGGACTTCTAATCCTAGTGTTTTGAGGAGTCTCCATACCAATTTCCACAGTGGCCGCACCAGTCTACACTCCCACCAACAGTGAAGAAGGGTTCCTTTTTCCCCACAGCCCTGCCAACATTTGTTATCAGTTGATTTCTTGATGGCAGCCATTCTTTCTGGAGTGAGAGGGAATCTCAATGCTGTTTTAATTTGCTTTTCTCAAATCACCAGTGATGTTGAGCATTTCTTCATCTATTTATTTGCCATCCGTATTTCCTCATCTGAGAAGTGTGTGTTCATCTCAGATGCCCGTATTTGGATTGAGGACAGACCATATTTTAAGTCAGCCCAAAACACCAAAATGTACAGTCTCATTTAATACAAATTATGGAATTAATTCCAAGTGTAATGAATTACTTCTTCTGTGGGATTAGCTAGCAAACCATATACACAGTTAGAGAATCCCATTTCTCTTAACAAGTCTGTGAGGAGCATAGTATCTTAGTTCTAATTTGAGATCTATGTTTGCAAGCCTTCCTTTCTAATATGTTCATTCAAAAAATGTGATATTATATATTATTTTATTAACTGCCTAGTTGACTGATGTTTTATTTATTAACTGACAACTAAGTTCAATCAAAACCTCAGAAAAACCCAGACAAAAATAAAGGAAATAAAGTAACAAAAATATTGAAAGCCCACCACTATATAAAATATATTAGCTTAAGGTCCATTCATTTAGCCATAAACATCTCAATTTTATCTTTCTTTGTGGCTGAGTAATACTCCATTATATAAAAAATACATCTTTTATGTCTAGTCATTGGTTGGTAGGCATTTGGGTTACTTCCAAGATTTAGCTGTTACAAACTGTGCCACTACAAACATGAGTACACATGTATCACTGTGGTGTGATGCTATTAATTCTTTGGGGAAGATACTTAGAAGAGGAATAGCTGGGTCAAATGGGACCTCTACTCCTAGTTTTTTGAGGAATCTCAACACTGATTTCCACAGTGATTGCACCAGTCTGCATTCCAATCAACAGTGGAGAAGTGTTCCTTTATCCCCAGAGCCCTGTCAGGGTTTGTTATTTTTTTTTCTTGATAATAACCATTCTTTCTAGAGTAAGACAGAATCTCAACATTGTTTTAATTCACATTTCTCAAATAACCAGTGATGTTGAACATTTTTTCATATACTTGTTTGCCATTTGTACTTCTTCATCTGAGAAGTGTGTATTCATTTCAGATGACCATTTTTGGATTGAGTCTTTGAATATGGAGGGTCTGATTTTTTTCAGTTCTTTATATGTTCTAGATATTAATCCTTTGTCTGAAGAACAGCTGACATAAGCTTTTTCCCAAGTTTTTTCTGCAAGTTGTCTTTTCACTTTGTTGGTGATTTCTTTTGCTGTGCAAAAGCTTTTCAATGAGATGAGATCCCAGTTGTTGATTCTTTGTGATAGTTTCTGTGCAATCGGGACTTCATTCATAAATTCTTCACTTATACCTACATCTTCCAGAATTCCACCTATCCTATCTCCCAGCAGATTTATTGTTTCTGTTTTAATATTTAGATTTTTGATCCATTTTGATTTTAGTTTAATGCATGATGATAGGCATGGGTCTGGTTTTAGTCTTTTGCGTGTGGAAAGCCATTATTCCCAGCACCATTTATTAACATTGACTATGTTTGGTTCCTTTGTCAAAGATCAGGTGGCTGAGTGCATTTGGAGTTGTTTCTGTATCTTCTAATCTGTTCCATTGATCCTCAAGTCTGTTTTTTTGCCAGTACAATTCTGTTTTCATTACAGTAGCTCTGTAGTATAATTTCAAGTCAAGGATTTTGATGTCCCCTGACTTGGCTTTGTTGCCCAGAAATGCTTATGCTATTCTAGGCCTCTTTTGATTTCAAATAAATTTTAGGAATACTTTCTGTAGTTTTTTGAGATATATAATGGAGTATTACTCAGACATAAAGAAAGATAAAATTGAGCTAAATAGATGGACCTTACGATTATGTGAAATAAATTGGACATATATGTATAAATATCATATTATCTTTCCAATGTGAAAACTGAAAATGTGAGTAAAAACATAAATGTACAGTAGATATTGCAAAATAAGAAAAAACTATTCAAATGGAAAAGGGGACTAGGGGGTGGGGAGGAGAAAAGGAAGGAAGGGAAAAGAGGAAATTAGAAAAGAAGGGTAAAATTAAAGCAGAACTTTGTGAATAGGGAGGGAAGGGGGTTTGAAAGGAGGAGTTGGGAATGGGAACAAAAAACAGGAGTTGAGATATATCATGTACAGGTACAAATTCCCTATAATGAAAGTGATCATTATGTATACCTAAATGGTACCAATAAACTTAAATAAACTTTTTTTAAAAACACATGAATTAAATAGTGAGAAATAAGAAAATGTACCCGTATTGGTTCTCGTTTTGATTTGAAGATGACATTTCTGAAATGATTTCTTTTGAGCATTTCCTTTGAATTTCTTTGCGGCCCTGAGTGTTACTTACTCTGGCTTAGATATGGACTTACAATGCTTCATTTTGACAGAAATAGTAATTTTAAAGAGGTAGTAAAGTGAGCCCAGGTAAGTAGTACCATCTTTAATGAGTATGTTAGCAAATTCAAGCTACTTAATATACCCCCAGACACATTTGTAAGTTTTGATTCCTTTTTTATGGAGGGGGTGCAGTTTACAGGACACTGCCAGGGTAGGGCAGCAGTTATATGGGGCTAGGAAAAATATTATAGTTTGGGAGAAGATATGTTGACAGATGCAAACCTTAATTAAACTACTCTAGAGGTTTCTATCCACTTAACTTGTTTTTCTAAAATGTTTTTCTTCCTACTCTTCAAATCAGAAAGTGAGGATGAGGTAGTAAGGGAAATGAAAAAGAGAAAAGTGAACAAAAGAACTGTTGCATCCAGATAGATAATGAAATAAAATACAAAACAAAACCAGGCATGGTGGTACACACCTATAATCCCAGCACTTGGGAGGCTGAGGCAGAAGAATTACCAAGAGTTTCAAGCCAGCCTGGGCTACATAGTGAGTTCAAGGCCAGCCTGCACTACATAGTAAGATTATCTCCAAACCACCAACACCAAAAGCAAAAAACAAAAATGAAAAGAGATAATTTAAGATAAGAACGGAAGCGAAAAGTAAAAAGATTGAAAGGGAATAAAAAATACATAAGGACTCAGAATAGAAAGAAAGAATAAAAGAGGAAGAGATGGTAGTACCCAAGAAATCAAGTGTGGGTAAGACGGTTGGAAAACTGAAGAAAGGAAAGAAATTGTATAGAGCCAGTGTTGAAGATATTGACAGAAGCTTATATCTCACTTGTACAATTCTCCCCATGGGCTTTACCTCTGTTCACTAGTAAACACAAACACGGAAGTGCTCCAGTTACTACAGCAAGCGTCAATAGGGAACACCTTTTTGAAATGTTACAAGAATAGTTTTTAGAGTATCTTTTAAATTCTATCAAATATGTACTGGATTTTTTTGGCTTTGGTTGACCAAAAAAAGTTCTTTCTTATGAGTTTTTTACTCACTTTTAGTCCTGAGCACTAAAGAGCAAGTTTCTGTCTTAAAAAAAAAAAAAAGGTTTTAAGGTTCTAAACGTAAAAATATGTAAGTTTCGTTTAGCTCTGCAACTGCACAACTATAAACAAAATAGAAACTTGCACCTTTTCCTGGGAATTTCTTATTCAAATCCTTTTTATGTTTATCCAGAATTGGAAGAGGATAAGAATGTGTTTTTCTATTGTATGAAAGCAGACTATTAAAATAATTCATTCAAAAATATGGACATTTTTTGTTAAATTTCTGGTAAAAGACTTGCTTTTGTTCCAGCAATATTTTCACACAGAACAGCTCTAAAGAAGAGCACATTGCTATTGCTTCTGTATTATGTAGCTGCGCTTGCTTCTCGAAGCAGGTCTAGATTAGCAAACTATGCTGTAAATTAAAATCACTAAAAATAAGTCTTGTTTGTCATACATTTCATGAAAGTGATCAGAAATGTATTCTTTTCAAGGAGGACTAGGAGAGCTAATCTCTAATTTGGGACAGCACATAGACACAGAGCTATTTTACCTCATTGCCAGTATTATTGAGTTTTAAGCCATATGCTCCTGGCTTTGGCTCACAATATTTACACCACTGGTGAGACGATCAAATCTTAGCACAATGTGTCCTCTTCAGACATCATCCACTAGTTCTTTTTTATTTCAGAATATGTTCAGCACACTAACTCACACGACCTAAAGAAGCTTTTTATAACACAGGCAGGAATACTATTCTGAGCTAAGATTACAGAAATAAAACTTGCTCTTCTATTTGTGGGGGAAAAATGAATTAAAATAATAGTATCGAGAATAGAAGCAACATTTGTGAATTAATATATTTTTATCTTCCCTAAAGTGTAGGATTTGAATATATTTCCTCCCCTGGGTTCTGGCATCTGAATTATTTCCTCCCCTACGCATTCCCATATCCCACGCACATCCTCTGGCCCTCAAATTCTAACGAACCCAAAGAGAGACTGCGTGGAAACTGAATGCTGTCTCTGCCTCGGCGCCTCTGAAACTGCAAACGCAGAGGCAGAGATCTGGCAGCAGTTGGCTCAGTCTTCTCAGTTCCTCCACTGTGGTTTGGCAGGTGAGCAGTTACTTCCTTTCAGGTCACAAGGAAAAAAATGATGTTGGAATGAACCAGGGGCATGACTTCCCCCTCGTTACCTAGCTTGCAAACTTCTAAAGACACGAGCCCAGAGATGAAATTAGGAACAGCCTGACGTCTACGGTTTCAAGCTCCTTGTTGCAGTCTGCCTTTTTAAACCCTGAATTTGTGTCACACATGGGGACAACGCTTCTTTGCCTGTCGAAACTTTAGTCAGACGCCTGACCCTTCCTTTAAGCCCATCTGTGTGCTTCTTCATGAAATCCAGTTTTATCAAGAACAGTGCTAAAATTAAACAAGAACCCCCTCCCAAAATCTAATCATCTTAGTTGTCTGATCAGCTCCCCTACCCTTCAGTGTCTCACCTGATGCTGCCTAATCGTCTTGCTTTAGATGGGTTTAAGCAGAATCACTCTTACCCTTGGTGTTCCCTCTTAGTTGATCCCTGCCTACTCCTTGGATATAATTTCCTACATGTCCAGGCAGTATTCAGAGCTTGACGCGATCACATACCAACGGTCCTAAATAAAGTCTTTTCCACTGTGCTTTGCCAAGTATTTTTCTTTAACATAGTTGGATTTGATTTTTAAGATTACCATAGACTGTGATATATCACACTGACCTCTCAAAAGATCTAAAAGAGCTAATGGTGTTCACAAGTCAGAGAATTTAAGCTAAAAGTTTACAGCGACCTCGCAGGTTCCGAAAATTAGTTTTCAAAAGAAAATTTACCTGTCTGACTAGTTAGGAAATGAAATAAACTCAAATACAAGATTCTTGATTTTTAATCTGATATTATTTTAACATGTATCCTTTCTCTAAATCAACTAGAAGGCAAATCACTTGGAATATAAGTCGTTATGGCCTGTTGATGTGATTTGATTCAATAATAGTGAAGTAGAATTTAATAGCGCTAAGTTCTAATAAATAGCTATGATTATCTTATTAGGTCATAACTGAAAATGACCTTTTCTGTTATTTTTAGAGCTGTCACTTAATTTATTAGTGACCAAACTGTTCCTTAGCAGATTTCATCTTTGCTCTAGTACTTTCAAACATACTGCATCAATAAAAAAGGAAAAGAAAACAAAGAGAACAAGAAGATAAAAGGTGACAGACTGAAAATAATTGAGGAAACTATGGATAGTTATTTATCAAAATCACGTGCTTCAGAAAGTAATCAAATGTGTACCCCCACTGTATCGCATACTCAGGTGTTGCACTAGTTTAGACAAATTACTCAACATCAGTGAACCTCGGCTTCCTCCTCTATGATCAGGGGTAATAACTACCTCATAGAGTTGTCATGAACACTAAATAAGAAAAGTATACAATATTTAACTTAGTGGGTGGGATTTAAAAAATGCTCAAGAAAATTTTCTCAAATTCTAGTATCTTCACATTTTTTCTAAAGGTCACATCTGGGAATTCTTGCACAGTCTGCTTATCCAGGTGGACTTCAAAAGCAATTCTTTTGCAGAATGGCCATGAGGTACTTTACAGGGAGCCTCCGTCACTCACCTACCCAGACAGAGCTCATCACCTCCAAGTCAGTGTGAGGCAGCTCCCTGCCGGCTTCAATGGGAAAGGACCTTAGAAACGGCATTTTCTTTGCCACTGCCAGTCTGGAAGCAGATTGTGAGGTTTCCCACAGCTAGAGAAAGAAGCCAAGATGGGAGAGTGCTCCAGTTGGTTAAGATTATTGACTGACTCATCCGTGAGCACTTGTACTTACATAGAAGTTACATATACATGAAATATACATAGACACAAGCACACAAGAGATGAGCATGGGCCCTCGGATACCCATGTGCACACACAATGTCAACCCCTCTTAATGACAATGGAGGAAATCTAGCTCTCCCTCCCCCCACCCCAGAAAAAACAGAATGTTCTTTACTCTGGAATTCACTATCAGATTTAGGGAGAAGGGTTTGCTTTCCAAATTATATTTTGCATTGGCGAATATTAGCTTTCCCAGGAACACAATAACTAACAATACAGGAAAATCATGGTGGACAACAGGAAGAAGACAACTTGAAATGAAAATTTAACCCTGGCTCAAAACTCTGGAATGGCAAGGACACAGCTGTCACTCTTGTGCCCGTCTCCTTCACCTCACATGGAGACGGGCACAGCATATCTTATTAGTCAACACTAATTTTGTAAGTGAATAAAGAGAAATAAATTCCCACAGGAAACTCAATGTATACTAACTTTGAAGAAAAGAAGTGTCTTACTTATCACCTCTATTGCCCTAAGTCAATAATGAAAAATTGGTTTTTTTTGTACAAAACTAGTAATATTCATAACAAACCACTTGGACTTCCAGATTTTTATAGACCCTGAGAAAGTGACATGATTTGTCAACAAACATTTGTCTAGGGGTATTGCTTTTGCCTTTTGTTTTTGTTTTTGTTCAGGACTGGGATTTAAACCCAGGGCCTTTGCACTGAGCTACATCCACCACTTTTATTTGTCTTTCATTTTGAGACAGGGTTCCCCCTAAGTTGTCTAGGCTGGGCTCAAATCCACAACGCTCCTGCCTCAGCCTCCCAAGTAGTTGGAATTGCAGGTATGCATCATTATGCTAAGGTTGGATAGTCAGCTTCACTGAGAAAGGAATTCACACAAGAATTAGAAAATGGAGAAAAGTAGAAAGCATTTTGTGCCACAGGCAAGTGGCTGGTAAGTACATGGGCTGATGGGTTTTGCCACGGCTTTGGGGCAGCCACCAGCAGATCCCCTCAGTGCTGAGGCAGCTAAGGTCCTCCACAGCACATCTGTGCATCTTCTACATTTCCCAGTGTCCTGAATTCTCATGGAAAACCTTTCTTGCCTTCATTTCTCCACCTCTTGCAATGCTTTAATAAGGTTCTGGTGCCCAGTATTGATTCCCTACCTATACAAAATACCTAGGGTGGTGTTTGTTTTCCTGAATGCAATCATAACTGGAAAAATATTGTGGTAGTTTCCAAATATTTTCAATTTGAATAGAGTTTTAGGTGTGTGGAATTTTAGAATTGGAACAGACCTCAGAAATCAACTAGTTCAATCTTCAGACCTAGATTCAATTCCCAGTGCAAAAACAACAAACAAACAAACAAACAACCCCAAAAACTAATTTGCAACTTTGTAACAACAACACTTTGAAATACAAGTTGTGATTGACAAATATGGTGAATGTCAAAAAATTTTTAAATTATACTAGAAGGGCCATGCATGGACCACTACCAGAGTGGGGACAGTCAGACCCAAGCCTTTCGCTGTGAGTCAGACCCATTTGTGGACTGCAGAGGGAGAGAATCAGGCCTCACCAGCAGGTGATCCCTGCCTGGAAATCAGTGCTATGTGCAGGTCAATACCAGAATGGGGACAGCCAGACCCAAGCCTCTCTCTGTGAGTCAGAGCCATTCTCACACCGTGGAGGAAGAGAACCAGGCCTCACCAGGAGGTGATATCCACCTGGAAACCAGTGCTATGCATGGGCCACTACCAGAGTGGGGACAGCCAGACCCAAGTCTCTCTTTGTGAGTCAGTGCCATTTGCAGACTGAGGAGGGAAAGAACAAGGCCTCACCAGGAAGCGATCCCTGCAACAAAACCATGTCATTTTCATTGTTTTGTTGGGTTGGGTTTTATTCTTTTTTGTTTTGTTTGATTATGTTAAACCTGGTGGCTATTTAAAACATATGAAGACATACTATGGTAGCCATTTTGGATTTACTATTGGCTTGTTTTGAAGTCCTTTACTGTATTCATTGTTTTGTTTTTATTGTTTCTATTCTATTCTGTTCTGTTTGATTTTTACTATGTCCAAAGGTATCTGCAGCTATTTTGAAGACAACAAAAGGCATTATGGTAACTATTATTGATTTCATAAGATTTTTGAAGTCCCGTATCACTTATATCAGTTTATTTTGATTGGTTTTATTCTGTTTTATTTTTCTTGGTTTTATCCTCTTCAAAAAAAAATTACACTGGAAGAAGCATTGCCATTCATCTCCTTCAAAAGGCTCTACTCATCTCAAACATGCTCATCCTATCATTCTTGCCACTTTCTGAAGCAGTTTTGGAAGTCCTCTCCTGTGAAAGTCTCCATGGCTGCCTCAATGTCTTGAATCAGTTCAAAAGTCAAAACACTTATGGAAGCTTCTGGCAGGTAAAGCATTTTGGCTGTCTTTGTCTACCTTATTCAGCAGATCTGGCACATGAGTCTTTTGGCTCTTCTCCAAAGTCAAAATCATCATGAAAAGTAAACATTTTGAATTGATTCAGGGCATCAAGGCAGCCCCAAGAATAAAACTAAAGACACTCAGGAAATAGGACTTTCATAATTCCTTCAGCAAGTGGCCAGAACAATAAGGAAAGTGTGTTAGAAGTGAGAAGGAATATTTTAAGGGGGGTTAATGACAATGTACCACTTAATATAATAAATTATTTTAGATTTAAATATTCACTGTGTCTTAGTTACTTTTTACTCATTGCTGAGGCAGAATATCTGCCTCCCAAAATTAGGGAAGGAAAGATTTATTTCTTACAGCTTCTCAGGAGTTTCAGTCTATATTTAGTTGGCTCCAAGGCAGCATGGCGGGGCGGGGCTGCCATTCATGGCAGCCACCAAACAGCAAGGTGCACTGATGAGAGAGGGTGGAAGAACAAGAGAGGGGAAGACCCACCTCCCTTACACTGTATGTCAGCTTCACCCCTGGGCAGGTGCAACACTCACATCATCAATCCCAGTGCTACACAACAAACCAATCACAAATGCCAGATTCAGCCCCTTCCAAATTAGATGAGACCTTGGAGGGACACAGATCATCCAAAACATTTCACCCCTGGACTGCCAAGGACTCATGTACAACCTTAATACAAAAGACATTTAGTCCATCTCCAAGAGTTGCTAAAGTCCTAACAGTTTCAGCGCTGTTGAAAAGTCCAAGTCCCAAATCTCCTCCGAGATCTATGGCAAACTCTTAACTGTAACCCACTGTACCAATGAAAATGAGGTTAAACACTTCCAACATATAAAGGCACAAGATAAACATTACCATTCCAAAAGTTACAAACAGGGGAATACAAAGCATTGGAACTATAGCAAGTCTAAAATCCAACAGGGCAAACATTAAGTCCTGGAGTTCTATGCTCAGCATCTGAAGCAACCTGGTTGCAAGCTCCAAAAGGCTTGAGTGATCCCACCCCCATGGCATTTTCAGGGGTCTTAACTTCTATAACTTTCCTTGGATGATCCATGTTCCTTGGCTTTACCCTTGCATCTTTACACATTGCTCTCAGCAGGTGGGGCGGAAGCTGTACATTTTTCTTGTATTTAAAACCAGTGCCATGTGGATACCACCAAGGCCTGTTGCCAGCTGGAGCAGTAGCCAGGCTTTCCTCTCTCTTGGCTGATGGGGTCGACTGCCTGGATTGCTGAGCTCTCTGAACCTGATTGTGAGGAACAACTTCTCCATGCCACTGCCATTCTGGAACCTGGGGTGGCTGCTGCCCTTTTGAAATCTCCTGTGGCCTCTGTCACCACTCTAGAACATGGCACTCTGCGGCTTTTTCCTCTGAGCAAACTCTTTTACTTTTGCCAGTTTCAGGCAGCAAAGGTTAGAGGCCCGCTGCTTCCTGGAATGCCCCCCAGGCCATCTTTTTTATTCTTTTGTTCCTTCTCAGCAATCAAGATCTCAGTTCGATCTTTATAGTCCACAGCTTCCTGATCAAACTCACAAAGCTTTAAATCACCATGCTGGGCTCTTTGCTCTTGATTCCCAACATAAAACTGGCTAAGAGCCCCCAACAGTAGCGGGGTCACCGCTTCAACATTCAGCTGCCTTGTAATTTATTTTTTAAGACTAATCTATCCTCTGCCCTTAATCCCAGTCTCAGGCAAAGTCTCCGGGCATGAGCAAAATGCAGACAAACTTTCTGCCGAGCCATAACACACATCATGTGGAGTCCAACAACCAATGCAGTCCTTCTTCCCAGCAGAAACCTCCCGAGCCTGGTCTCTACCAGCAGGCTTTCTATCAGCCTTCTGGTCTCCTGAGCTCTGACCAGAATCTCCCATACAGAAAAACCTAAGCTGTTCCAGCTCTATGCATTCAGAAGACATCTCCAAACCTCTCCAAACTCTTCCCACAAGCCATTTCCAAAGGTTCTTGAACCACATGGTCAGGTTTAGTCACAGGTTTAGTCACCCACTCCTCTGGTACCAAATTCTGTCTTAGTTACTTTTCACTTATTGCTGAGACAAAACACCTGACACCCAAAATTAAAGAAGGAAAGGTATATTTCTTACAGCTCTCAGGGAGATTCAGTCCATACTTAGTTGGCTCCAAGGCAGCATGGCGTGGCAGGGCAGCCATACATGGTGGCCACCAAACAGCAAGGCACCCTGGCAAGAGAGGACGGAAGAGCAAGAGAGGAAGGAAGAACCATGTTCCTTTCTTCCTTACCCTGAATGTCAGCTCCACCCCTGAGCGGGTGCAGCACTCACATCACCAATCCCAGTGCCACACAACAAACCAGTCACGAGTGCCAGACTCAGCCCCGTCCAAATTATGAGTCCTTGGGAGGACACACTGTTTATTTTGATCACACCTCCTTCCTATCACACTGATAGCTAGTCTCTGCATTAAAAAAAATTTTTTTTAATCAAAACATTTTCAAGGGTTAGGAATAACACTCAGTTTTCAACAATGTACCATAACATATTACATTATATTAAAAATTAGAGTCTGATTAGAATACTTTATCATAAATAATGCATAAGCATGGTTTTAAAAATCAAAAGCAGTCAAGGATATGACTTGAGCAAAAGTCTTCCATGGGCCTACAAACAATCCTGAGAAATAACATCTTTAATGGCTCCATGTGTAGTGCTTCAAAAGCATATAAGAAAATAAGTTCATTTCAAATAGTGATAATGCTGTGGAGAAAAGAAAATAACACAAAGAGAGGGAAAATGATCAGTGTGCAGGCAGCATAGAGGCTACAGTAATGAATGAATGAAGTCCTCCCTAGGCACTGATATTTGATCCAAAGCCAGTTTGATGACATCAAGACATTAGGTGGCAGGAGTAGTCAGGAAAAGGTCAATAGAGCTAGAGCATTGTAAATGAGGGGAGAGTGATATCAGAGTTATAGACCCAGTACGTAACTGGGACTTTGTTCTATGCATGCAAGAAAACCATTGAAATATTTTAAGGCTAAATATAACTATCAGAACTATGCTTTTAAGACAGGCCTCATAATACTCACTGAACTCAACCTGGCTAGGGAAAATGCAAAACTTTATTAAAGTTTCCATTTTAAATTTATGACCATAGCCCCAAACTTCAGGGAGTTTAATGCTGCCCACCAGTCATGTAATATTTCCCTGATCATTACCTCCTATATTCTTTTAGAGAACCCTCCCCTCCAACTCAAATCTCCATTCTGCCTCTGTCATCCCTACTCCTGATTGATGGACTTGCTACCTCACTGAGAAAATTTTAGCCAATGGAAGAAAATCTCCACAGATTTTCTTCATCCCTGCCAACATCTGTGCCCTATTTACTGTCTTCTTTCTTGATTTCACAGGGGAACTAACTGTGTAATTTCCTAAAAGTAATTCTTCACTTATACACTAGATTTCATTTCTTTTCATCTTCCCATGGACATCACTTAAGCAAATCTACATGGTTTGTATTCTCATTGTCTCTCTCTCTGCTGGACTATTACCCAGCATATAAATATGCTGTTAATTCTTTCACTTTAAAACACATTATTAGTCAGCTTTTCCCTTGCTGGACACAATGCCGAACCCACAATTTAAATGCAGAGAGGTTTATTTTGGTTCATGTTTTCAAGGAATTCAGTCCATATTTGGCTGACTGTAAGGTGAGAGGAGGTGGTGGAGCAAAGATGCTTAGTTCATGGCAGCCAGGGAGCAGAGCAGGGGAACAGTGCTAGAGAGCGTCATGCCTCCATGACCCCCCAACACATCTGGAAGTGGACTTTGCTACTCTCCAGGACAACTCCCACAATCAAGCTTTAGCATCACTGCCCATCCGTAGCCCAATTTCTTTGCTTCCTTTTGCAGCAAGATCCCCCCCAAAAAATTGCTCTGTATTACTGACCTTTCCAATCTATCTCCCAGTCACACTTCAGTTCTATTCTAATCTTCAGTTCTCCACCCTCCACTCCTACTCTGAAACCACACTTTCAAGATGATCCATGCTGTCCTTGTGAGTACACCTAGTGCCAGTTCTCAGTTTTCGCATTCTTTTACCCATCTGGTGCATCTCATGCTGTTGGTTGTTTCGTCTTCCTTACTACTCTTTCTTTCCTTGACTTCACAGACACTCTTGATTTTCCTTCTGTCCTCAGTTTCCAAAGCTTCTCTTCTTGCTTTAAAACATGCATAAACAGAATGTATACCTCATAATATGTGTAAAACATAAAAACTAAGATCAAATAAAATGCTGTGCCTCTGAGCTGTATTCCTGGCCCCTAAAATTTTTTATCTTATATACTTGAGTTCCTGGGGTGAAATTAAACTCACCTACTATTTTTTCTATATAAACAAGTGTTGCTTTCATGATTTATTCCTGGTGTTCAGGTGAGGAGGTTGGAACTCAGAAGTGAAACAACTTACTCTAGCTCTGATGCAGTTTGGTGAGGGCACCATTAATAGACTTGCCTTTTCTAATTTCAGAGATTTAGACTGAATAACTTAGTGATACTGACACTGGGTTAGGTCAATGTAAACCTTATTTATTAACTTTGAGAATATTCAGAGAAACAATATCAATTCATGCCATCAGTTAGTCACATTGGTTCTTATCCACCTGTATAAAATACTGGCCCTCACTTTCTATTGACCTCAAACTTTGATCTTGACACTGAAGAACTTCTATGCTCCATAGGGGGTCACTTGGCCCAGGAGTGAATGGTTAAACAGCAACAAGTTTAGATTAGTGGAGCAAGTTGTGTCTGGCCATTGACTTTCCCTTTCCCCAAGAAAACTACCTAGGCTTAAGACAGTTCCTTGTCCAAATTGCTATTTTTTTTTCTGCTTTTCACTCCTATGCTGATAGGAGTGTAAATAAAAGCCTGAGAGTTCTTGGCTTTGATGCCACTCCTGGGAATATCCCTAACACTAGGTGCTCTCAGCTGAGATAGCCCCGCTGGGCTCTCAGTGATTAAACTAAGTCTCATCTCTGAGTAGTCTGTTATTCTCTATGGCACCATGGTTGCACGCTGTGACAATCTGCAACTTTTGTTCTCTCAGCTTCCACATTCTACTCCAGGTAGGCTGTCGTATTTCTTAAGCATGAAATGTTCTTTCATAGTATCTCGCCTGTATTTTGATTACACACATCCTAAGATAGTATCCTCTCTTCTCTGCTTATTGGACAATTGCTTTTCTCACAGATTAAATATCTTCCATTCTTAGATAAGCCATCTCCAAAATCCCTGTTTGGAATTAATTCCTACCTGCTCAATGCAACCATCATAGGCTATTGGGACTTTTAATAGAGCAACTTTTTACTTCTTTCTGCTGCTATTCCTTATGCTCCATACCAAATTAGTATTACCTGAAAAACTAGAAATGCACTATCCTGTGTGTATTTTTATCCATTACCAAAGAACACAAAGTGATATAGCATGTTCTCTTAATCCTTGTTGAATTGAATCTAGTAAGACATAATCTGGTAATAAACAGCAAATAAATTCTTAATGGGTTCCATGACATGGAATTTTCCTAAACAGTTCTTTTACATTCTTCAAGTTAATTTAAAACCATCATCTACTACTGGTATGCTACTACTGGAATACTTTTTCCTGTCACAAGTTACAACCATGTAAACACACCATTTGATGATCCAGCTTATTACTACTACTGAAATTTTAGTGGTTAAAGGCTTATTTTTGATTCTACAAGATCCAAATAAAGGTGTTTGTTCATGGCAGGAGAAATCAAAACCTCATCTACTTGTTGCTGTAGATTACCAGAGATGAGAGTGTCAGGTCTGCCTAGGAGTGTTCCTAATTTAATTCTCCACTCATTATACAGTATTCCAGGTACACTGCTGTTTCTGCCACAACCAAGAGCTTGTGAATCAAATCTAGTAATCTCATTCTTCGCATGTACAGGCACGTTTTCAGTAGCAGAACGAGAGCCAGCATAAATGAATCTATTGATTCTTTTCAAAATTTGACTGCAGACCAATTTAAAATCAGATTTATTAGATGTCAAGTGCAGCAGTTGTACAAGCAAGATCAGTGACATAATTAAGGGCACTATTGAGTATTAGGAGGAAAATGAGAGGGTATTTTTTTCTTGTTAAAGAGTAAGAAACAGTGGCTGAATAACAATAATTTGGTTGCCTATGAAAGCACAAGTCACATTAATATTTAAGTCTTTTAATGGTCTCTAAATTCTGCCTACTTGGCACTGAGACTGTCTGACATGTTACATAATGAAGTACTTCCAAGAAGGGCTTTCTTTACAACTTTTTATTTAGAGATGGCACTCATACTTTCTTCTACAATACATCATTCTGACTTCTCACTACCTTTCCAAATAAAACCTCATGGTAAACATCTCCCCTGGGAGAATATATAAGCTAGGAGAAAACAAAATCACTTTAATTTGTATTTATGAAACCACCTCATTAGGAAAAAAAAAAGTACTTGTTTATATGAACAAGTTAAAGAAAAATGCATACAACCTAAACTTGCCTTCTTCTTCTACACAGACTGGATTGGTCAGGTATTCTGTTACTGGGACCAAATATCTGATACCCTTAATTTAAAGGAAGAAGTGGTTTATTTGACTTAAACTTTCAGGGGGCTTAGTCCATGGTTAGCTGGCTCCATGGCAGGAACATCACGGAAGCAGAACTTGGCAGAGGAATGCTGCCCATCTCATTGTTGTCAGGAAGTAAAGTAAAAGAACATTGCCAAAGAAGGACCAGATATAGACCCCAAAGTCAATCTTCCATGATCTACCCAGACACACGCAGAATTGTACTTTACTAATTCCCTGGGAAGTTTCCAAGGCATTCTAGTTGACAATTAAGCTTAACCAATACATATACTAACCCTGTAGTCAGCTTTGCATACACAAGTAGATTAACTTAATCATTTCAACATCAAAAGAATTTTCTTTCCTTTAAATTTAATAGACAAGTATCAGAATAGCATCTTGATTCCATGGCTGTTGGTTTATTCTATGCAGTATAAACTGCATACATTTCAAAAATCTCCATAAGAACCATCCCTAATTATTATTTGGGCATCTCTGCTTTTAATACCAGACAGTGTTTTTTTTTTTTTATTCTAAACACATCACTCTTTCTCCACATATTATTTCAAAAACTTCAACTTAAAATCTAAGATAAAAATCCCTTCATTGCATGTACCCTCAGGTTTCCTACATTGTCCTGTTAGCCAAACCATGTTTCCTGCCTCATTTACTTCCTGGTTTCTCTTTTGTTCTTTCCTTATCTCTCCCTTAGATTGCTGGCACAGCAGTCCCCTTTTATTTGAACTAAGGACACCCGGCAGTGCAGATGTCCTGCCTCTTTTACTATTTTCTGAGCCCTCGCCCTTCAGGTTCTAAGCTCACGCACTCCGATTTACTCTCAGTCCTTCCTGCTTTCTTTCACAAATTCCTCCTTTGCTGCTCACCAACAGTACATGAAGAGACTAGTTTGATACCACCAGGCATATCTGCAAAGGCTGCTTATATGCTTTTCCTAATCTCTTCTCCCTAGATAGAATGCAGATTTTTATCTGGAGCCCACTGAGCTCTCTCTGCACCTGAGGTTGACCCAGGTATTGAAGAGCAGGGGATTAATAAGATAAAAGTCATCACCGATAATAATGTAGCTGTTCTACAAGCCCTATATTAATCTGTTTTTTAATTTTAATGTTTTGTTATAGTGGGTATCTTGCTGATCAAGGAGAGACTGCCCCTCCCAGGACTAGCTAATTCCTAGAGATAATGCATAACTTGCCTGCTAGCAAGCCATCCCCAAATAACCCCTCCAGCCCTCTGTCCACATTCCCAATCTCCTTCTTTATCCAGTTCTCCCACACCAAGCCAATAGTTTCTGATTGAGAGTTTTTTGGGCACTGAATCTGAAGCAGAACAGAGAAAATGAGAGCAAGAGAGATAAGGAGGAGGCTTTTAATGAGGAGGGCATGGGAGAGGGTTCACAGGTCGGGGTGCAGAAACACTCAGCAAGAACAAAGAAGTGTAGTTACTTTTATCGGTTCTGGCTGGGGGAGGAGTTTGGGAGGTGGGCAAAATGACATATTAACAGCGGATTTGAAGAAGCGTCTGCCTGTGTAAAACAGGAAACAGATTTACTAGGGACTGGGTGTGGAGGCTTAGGGGCTTGTGGAGTCTTGGGATTGGAGAGGGCTTGGTGCACGTGCAAAAAAGGAGCGAGAAGTTTATCTCTGGAATGAGAAGGAGAACATAGAGGTTACTCTTGGAGGGCTAAGTTGTTTCTCTAGGTCGGGTACCAAGTTGGGCAGATGTCATGTTACAGAGAGCTAAGCCCCAGGCTAGCAGAATCTGTCAGTTTCCTTGTCATAAATCAACACAGAGCCAGGTACCAAACAACTAGGGATAGCTCTTAAGCCTGAAGACCACTGGAATTAGCCATAGGAGCCGATCCTAAACTATTCACCCCGCCTCAACACTCCCTCCCGCGGAAACCCCAGTGAAGGCCATACCTTGCGCTGTTCTCTCACTCCAGGCTCTTCCACCTCCTGACCACATCCAGTGCTTCCCCACGTGGCTCTGTGTGGCATTTCAAGACTCTCATTTCCACCCTTCTGGAGGGGCTGGAACAATAACCATTTCTTTTGGTGACTTCAACCTCACCGTGTAGTCACCAAGCCACTGCTAGAGATAAAGGCTGGGCACACATCAGGGCTGGACTGTTTCTCTGAACTTCATTGACATGAAGAAGACATAAACCGCTACTGTGTTTAAGTCACCATTATTTTCAGTTTTCTATCATTTACAGTCAAATATTCTAACAGATATATATCATTTTTGTATTCTATGAATCTGTCAAGCTGCCCACCTCAAATCTCCCCTTACTCTTGTACTTGCTTTTTCAGATAATGTTACTATGATCTACACATAGTGTTACAGGCAACTAAGTTAGTTAGAAATATTATAGGCAGTCAGACAGGGCTAGGCCCTCAAAGGAAACAGTACAAAGGACTAGATGTCTTGTGACCTTGGAAGAGACACACACCTCTTGCTGTGGACCAGATCTCAAGACAGAAGGTAAAACAAATGCAACCACACCCTAAGTATAAGCATTAGGGGTTAGGGATGGATCATCTTGAGAAGCCAGGAATTACCGCTCCATAAGAATGCTCTCTTACTACGTGACTCGCTTCCCTATTTGTGCCTGATTTGGTCAATTTTACCTGAACAATTAATCTTATTGGTTGACCACAGTTCTGTCCCACCCCATGCCCATCTGCCTTGCGAGTTCCCAGTTTTTCCCATCATGGTTTTATTCTATAAAAGTCACTAGAAAAGACAGAGTCTTGGGCAACCCACTCGGGACCCCTTCTGTCTCTCTCTCTCTCTCAGACAGAAGCTTTCTTTCTCTCAATAAATATTTCTGTTCTTAACCTCCGTTGTTCCTGAAATTCATTCTTTGATTTTAAAGAACGCAAACTCATGCTGGACATTCAGTAGGTTGGGTGTTTCATTCCGCTATATCAATAGTAACCTCAACCAGAAGCCCAGAAGTCATCCTGGAATCTTTGTCTACCTTTCTGCTCCACATGCAGTGAATATTCAGGGCTTTTCTTTTTATCTTACCCCAGCCCCTAAATATTCCTCAAATATATCTGCCTCCTCTTTTGCGTGTTAGTTTTCTGTTTTGCACTTCTTTCCTATACAAATAAATAGTACCTAGAATAAAATTTCAATTACTTACTATGGCCAAAGAACCTCTTACGTGATCTTAAATCTTACACTTTTACCATCGAACCTCTTTTCTACTATTTTCTACTTTCCAGGCATAATCCCATCCATTCTCTTTGGTAAAGATATTGATCGTATTCCCATCTCAGAGCCTGCACACCAGCTGTTCATGTACTTGGAGGAGTAATCCTTTTCCCAGGCTCTTCACATGGCTGGCTCCTCCTTCTCTGAGTAAATGCCATTTCCTCAAGGAAGTGTTTCTGATCACTATGAGTCATGTCAACACACACCCGTACGCACAACTGCTCTCCATTGTATCGTTATACTATTTTTTCTTTATAAAATTATCGCATCTGGAATTTTCTCATTTGCATATCATTTACTAATTTGTGGCCCATCTCCCTCGTGAGATGACAAACAAATGAAGATAGACTGAATCAGCCTGTTTCATATCTATGTCCTTTTTGCCAAACATGTAGGAGGCATGCAAATATTTGTTGAATAACTGAGTCAATGTTCCATTTGTAATCTTCTCCCTCTTTAGTTCTATCTTCCTCACTGATGCTTAAATGATCTAGAAGCAATACTAATAAAACCTTTTCAAGGATTCACCAGGGATTCCCAAATTTTAGTGTTCTGGGCAACATGTTGAGATCTGTACACCTTAGATTCCAGACCCACCCTCGAGACTATGATTTAAAATGCCCTAAATGCATTTGATATGCCTTAAATGTATGTTTCAAAAGAACTCTAGGTGATTCTGAAGCAGGTAGTCAAAAAAGAAAGCAGAATATAACTCACATACTTAACCTGGCCTACAAGATCTTCTACAACCCAAAGTTTTTCTGGCCTTTGGTTCATTTCCTACCACATCCCTCCCAAATTTTCTGTACTAGGTAGTCTGAGATGCAACAGTTCTTTAAACCATTGTTATTTCTTGCCTCTGAGCTTTTGCCTCTGTTTTTCTTTACCCCACCATGTCACCTAGCTGCCTCTGTAAGATTCTGTAAGATTCAACTTTTCCAGAAGTATTCACTAAAATCCCAGGAAAAGCTCAATTCTATCACAGAGACCAGAGCTCTGCCTTGTTTTTCCTCATCTCCGTACAGCCATGTAGTATAAGATTCGAACATCTGGTACTCACAGTCTCATTTCTAACCAATAATCCTCTTTTTGGCTCAAAACTAGCAATGGAAATAATCTATTTACAAAATGTTATGAAAGTCTGTTGGTTTTGGGGAATTAAAATCGCTTATTAAACCATACCAACAAGTAAACAGCAGCAGAAGTGGAACTGTCTCTTTTCCCAGGTCTATCTTTCCTCGGTTTCCATTGAAAACACAGCGGAAGA
Source organism: Dasyprocta punctata (assembly GCA_004363535.1). Taxonomy (NCBI): domain Eukaryota; kingdom Metazoa; phylum Chordata; class Mammalia; order Rodentia; family Dasyproctidae; genus Dasyprocta; species Dasyprocta punctata. Next base: position 43,899 of record RJWM01008576.1, on the reverse strand, counting down.
CAAAAGCTTATATGCTAATATTTTATTAGGAGTACAATGTCAGCAAAGTTGAAGTGAGGGATGAAGCAGTGAGCCAGAAAAAAAGGAGAGAAAATTCAATAGAATGTTTTAATGAGCTGGCTACAACTTCCCAATCAATGCAGTTATAATTATTCAGTATCAGGAGGCACTGTCAGTTGGTTGAATGAGCATCTTGAACAGTCCATCCATGAAGAGGAGAGAAAGAAGAGTTCTCTGTGGGCACCACCCTCTCCCACCTCTTGCCTCATGTCTGACAAAACTCAGGCTCCCGCACTCGCAGGGGCTCCTCAAAGTCAGCCGCTGCCATCCTCACACAGCGCTCGGCTGTTCTTCTTAGGCAGCGCTTCACACACGGGCAATGGAGTAAGGAGATGGGGGAGCCATCTCTTCTGCACCCACAGATGTTTGTGGTAGCTGCTGGCCCCTATGGCGCTCCCACTATCGCTTATCATTAACTTGGTTAGGGCTGGGGAGGACATGTAAAGAATTTCAACTAAATCTATTGTAACAGTGGTTACTCCAAAGATAGACAGAGACAAAGTGGAAGTTCCAGCTGGTAACTGGGTCACACTGGGTCATCTCCTGAGTCTGTGTGACTTTGGCCACATTTTACTGGTTCTTGGCATTTCTCCTATACTTTAGATGTTTTGAGTATTGTGCTGCATAAGCTCTGGATCCAGAGAATGTTGAAGGTTCTGGTTGTTTGGGTTTTTTTGAAAGAGAAAAAACATGATAGTAGGAGAGTAACAGCGGTTAGTACACTGTGTATTGTTATCTTCAAAGTGGTTGCTCAGATTACAGGGTATAGGCATGAAAAATCAATCAAACAATATAAGCACAAACTTTTCTTTTCAATAAATTAATAGAAATTAGTAGAGTAAATAAGATCTACAATGTATAATAGATATTGTGAAATGGGGAGAAACTGTCCAAAAGGCAAGAGAAAGTAGGATGGGGGAAAGCAGTTTCTATTTTAAAAGGCATTCAAGATCAAACCTTACGTTCTCCTTCCTTCTGTATGGGTGGTTTCAGTCTTCTTTTAGTTCTTTAAGCCTCTGCAGCACTGGTTTGGTCCATCCCAAGTCAGAGAATTTCACAGGTGATTAAAATTTCAGTTAAATGCCCTAACCCTTGGCTGTCTATCTTTGTCTTATCCCATGCATGCATAGTTCAGGGATAAATCTGAGAAACGTTCATCCAAGGAATTGAGAGAACAATTTTCTAGTTCTCTTCTCTCAAGGATTTCACCCTAAATTCTCTGGCTCACTGAAACCCCTTTATCTCATTCCTCTGGACCAAAAAATAGAATCTGCATCATTTTTAGCTGCATACAAATGCATAACCCCATGGCTAGGATCTTCCCATTGTATAAAATGCCAGGAGGGGAAAAATTGTAAAGCCCCTTCCAAGTATTTGAGTTCTCCAAGTTCTGATTCTTCTCCACAATCCTGTGCTATAGTTTACTTTTGAGTCCTCATGTTCTGTATTCCTTTTGTTCTGAGTTCCCAATTGTCATCAGCAGGTGGGACAAGCTGCTTGGGCTTTGTTAAAAGGAAAATTCTTTAAACAAATCAAATTTAATAGAATCTGTTTGAGCAAAGCAAAGACAGTTTGTGAATCAGGCAGCTCTTAGAATCAGTGAAGATTCTAAAATCTCCAACTAACAATGTGCCCTGCCTTCATTTGTGGAAAAACAAAACAGGCGCAGAACACTGCTTAATTGGTTATGGCTTAGTTACAGTTTAGCTAGTTAACCGCTTGCAGTCTAATTAGTTAATTGTCTACAGGGCTGTCTGCATCAAATCAAAGCTGTTATTGCAATTAAATTCTGTATTGGTTAAGTTTTGTTGGGTCCAGTTCAGTTCCCCAAGTTAAAATTCATGACCTGTCACAAATTTTATTTAACAGATTAAACCACCACAAGATGCTCCACCCCATCTTCCTGGTTGTTTGCTCAGTAAGATCTGGTGAAGAAATGAAACAAAAAAATCACTTCGATTTTTTCAAACACGAGGTCTTTCATTCTACGTGAATTGGTTTGCCAGGTAGTCGAAGGTCTGAGTCCCTAAAGAGCAAGGTGGTAAGTCAGGGACTGACAAGAGCTGAAGCCTCCACCAACTCTACGGATGGAGGAGCCATGGAAGGAGATGCTCTCAGAGGACAAATGTAGGGCTGTCTGGCAGGAGCTGGAACATCAGAAGATGCCCTGCTGGGCACAGGAGAGGAGCTCAGCAAGGCAGGAGCTGCAGAGGAGATCCACAGGCTGAGGCTGCCAGAGGCAGAGTGGTTTGGAGTGAGAGAAACGGGCTTCTCCAGGTGTCTTTCCTACCAGTGCTTCCCATTGGCCAAATCCTCTTAGCAGCCACAGTGCAAGAGCCAGGGAAGCAGCCTCCTAGCAGAGAGAGAAGCAGGAGAAGGGAGGAGCAATGATTTGAGTGGGCCTGCAGGAAATCCAGGTGTTGTCAATGTGAAAATATTAAAAAGTGAGGTTTCTAAGGGGTGATTAGGCCACGGGGACTTCTGCCTCGTGAATGGAATTAAGGCCCTTGTAGAAGGGGCTTCCTGCAGTGTTTGTCGGTATTGCCCTCCTCCTCCTGCCCCTCAGTTCCTCTTCTGACAACAGCAAGGCCTGATCTTGGAAGTAGAGAGGCGCTCTCAGGCGAAGAGAGCAACGGCTGGCTTCTTGACCTGGATGTTCCCAGACTCCAGAATGGTGAGAGACAAATTTTGTTCCTTGTAACCCTGTTATGGTTGATACATTGTGTCACCTTGAGCAGTTTAGAAGTTTAACTGAGAGACTCAGCAGGGAGCCAGGACCCTTACTGTGTAAATATCCTCATCCTGTGCAAGAGGAAGGCAAGGAGATTTTGCAAGTGCTACACCTGTCCTGGAGGAGGTGGTGGTCTGTATACAATATAAAGGAGAAAAAGAGGCTGCTCTTCCCTCTTTTGCTCTGGCTGCTGCCTTGAAGTGTTGCCCCACTACCATACCACCCTGCCTTGGAGCCAGCTGATTATGGACTGAAACCTCCAAAAACTGTAAGCCAAATAAGCCTTTCCTTTCCTAATTTTGGGTGTCAGGTGTTTTGTCTCAGCAATGAGAGAAAAGTAACCAGACACCTTGTTTATAGTGTTTTATTATAATAACACAAACAGACAGACACTAGGAAAATGGATTGAAATTAAGCATATGACTATCACATTAGGGCATGCTAAATCCTGAGTATCTTATCTCTTTACCAGTAAATACTTTTGTTTCAGTACTGGGGTTTGGACACATGGCCTCACACATGTAGGCAAGTGTTGTACCACTGAAATACAACCCTAGCCCCACTTTTGAAATTTTGAAACAGGGTCTCAGTAAGGTACCCAGGCTAGCCTAAAATTTGCCATCCTGCTGCCTCAGCCTCCCCAGTAACTGGTATTACAATCATGTGCCAACACAGTCAACTAACACTTTAAATTATTGAAGTGCATTACACTATCAAAATCTAGATCAAACAACAAATAGCATCAATCGTCTTTAAGTTTCATATCTGCCAGAGATTAAGGAATGGCTGGATTTGAAATGATTATTTTTCAATTCATATCACAGACGTGTAGTTCTTAGCCTGAGAGGCAAGGTCAAAGGCAGCTCAAAGGCTCAAAGCCAGGAACCAGGGTAGAAAGAAAACCCAAACACAAACCCAACAATAACATACCGAGTAGGAAGAAAAATGGGGTTCCTCTTCCTGACTAAAAACCTCTAAAAATATGAATTGCAATTTGGAGGAAAACGGGCTCCTACTTCTTTAGCATTGTGGTACCAGTTTCTGACACAGTGACTGTTTTTTTTAATCTATACAAATTTATTAAGAAAATAGTTTATGGGGAGCTGTCTCTGGCCTCCCCGAGATCATTCTTTATAATGGGGATAGATTCTGAGCACTTTGTTTATTTTGGTTTGGTTTTGTGGTTTGGAGTTAATCCAGGGCCTTCACAGGGGGCTACATCCTCAGTCATTTTTATTTGAGTCTCACTTTAAGTCAGTTTCTCAGGCTCGGCCCAAACCTGATCCTGCCTCTTCAGCTTTTGCTGTGCTGGGATTACAGGCATGTGCGACTACCAACTAGACCTTAAGTTCTTAGAAAAATTCTAAATAAAATTGCCAAAGAGAAAGAAAACTATACAATTTCTTTAAAGTTATACTCAACGAAAATATTTTGTGGTTCTATTTTCTTAAAATATTGAAATTACTCTATTCCATTTTTTTGGTTTATTATAACTTTAATTGTACATATTAATGAAATATAGTGTGATGACTCAGTGTATTTATATGACATGTAATGATCACAATGAGGGTAATTAGCATTTACATCTCTAAACTTTTTAAAACATTTATTAACATGAAATATGCGTATTTATGCAGTATAGTGTGTGTGAGTGTGTGTGTGTGTGTATACTGCTTAAATTTGAACCTGGGGCCTTGAAAATCTGAGGCAAGCATAGTGCTGATGATCTAAATCCCCAGCTTCAACTATGTAGTATTTCAAAACATATAATGTGTACTACTGAAATCAAGTTAATAAGCATTTCCATCTCCATTTCCTTCTGTTTGGAGATTTCAAGTGCCTTCTTATTATTCATAAAATATGTAATAGGTTATCATGAACAATAATCACCCCTCTGTGCTATAAAGCACCAGTACCTATCACTGCTATTTAACCGCATTTGGTACTTGTCATCTAATGTCTAACTTTCATCTCCCACCCTTCTTGGACTCTAGTAATCATGATTCTTCATTCAAATCAACTTTTTTTTTTAGCTTTCACATATGAGAAATTGCAGTACTTGTTTTTCTGTGTTTGGCAGCTCACTTAATATCTACCATTCCCATCCATTTTTCTGCAAATAATAGTATCTCACTGCTTTTTAAGTTAAATGATATCCATTGTGTGTACATACCACATTTTCCTTTCCCATTCATCTGTCGAGGGGCAACTAGGCTGATTCCATATCTTGGCTATTGTAAACAATGCTACAATAAACATGGGAGTGCAGATCCCTGCGATTATATATATATATATATATATACACACACACACACACACACACACACACACATACATACACATACTAATTTCTTTTCCTTTGGCTAGAAACCCAGAAGTGGGATGACTGAATCATGTGATAGATCTGTTTTTAGCTTTTGGGCAATCTCCATATTATTTTCCTTGATGACTATACTAATTTACCCTCCAACCAGAAGAGTATGACATTTGTCATTTCTCTACATCCTTGCTAGCTTATGTTATCTTTGGTTTTTTGGATAATAGCCATTCTCACTGTGTTGAGATGATAATCTCTTTATGGTTTTGACTTGCACATCCTGTATAACCAATAATATTGAGCATTTTTCATATATTTTTGGTCATTCATGTTTCCTTTGAGAAATATCTATTCAGATCATTTGTCTATTTTAATTGGCTTACTTTGTTCTTGTTGCTATGCTGTTTAGTTCTTTGCATACTCTGGAAATTAATTCCTTGATAGATGAATAGTTTCCAAGTATCTTCTACGCTCTATAGATTGACCTTCACTATTTGATTATTTACTTTGCTATGCAGAAGTATCTTAATATGATATCATCTCACCTGTCTGTTTTTGTTTTTATTGCCTTTGGTTTTGGGGTCTTAGCCAAAAATAATTTATTCTTCTATATAGAGGCATTTGCCCTATATTTCTATCTAGTAGTTTCAGATCTTCAAATTTTATGGATTTTTGCACAGGATGAGGAAATGGTGATCAAGGTTTAGTCTTACATGTGTTAACCAATTTTCCCAGCACAGTTCATTGAAGAAGCCGTCCTTTCTCTGATGTTTATTTTTGGCACCTTTGTCAAGAATCATCTGGCTACAAATACATGGATTTATTTCTGGAATCTCTATTTTGTTCCCCTACTCTGTGTATTGATTCATATACCAGTACCATGCTGTTTTGGTTATGACAGCCCTGCAGTATGTTCTGAGGACAGGTATTGTATTGCCTCCAACTTTTTATTTTTGCTCCCAGTTGTTTTAGCCTTTTGGGATAATTTGTGCTTTCTTATGAATTTTAGCATTTTTGTGTAGTTTGGGAAAGAATGTCAAAGATATTTTGATGGAGATATCAGTGTATAGATTATTTTGAGTGGTAAGGGTATTTTAACAATACCGATTCTTCCATTACAGAAATACCAGAGATGTCCATTGTGTGTATATATATACATGTGTGTCTCATTCTATTTCTTTTATCAAGGATTCTGTCATATTTATTGTAGAATCTCTTATTTACTTGGTTAAATTTATTCCCAGAGACGAGGAGTATCTATTGTGAATGGAATTTCTTTCATGACTTCTTTCTCAGTAAGTTCATCATTGGTATATAGAAATGCAGCAGATTTTTGTATATTTGTTTTGTATTCTACAACTTTACTGAATTTATTAGTTCTAACAGTCTTTTGGTGGAGTCTTTAGGTTTCTCTCTATACAGAATCAAATCTGCAAAAAAGGATAATCTGATGTGACCCTTTCCAATTCCTGTGCCTTATATTTCTTTTTCTTGTTTAGTCATTCTGATTCAGAACTCCAGTACTATGTTGAGTAAAAGTACTAAGAGTGGACACCCTTATCTTGCTTCTTGCTTTAGATTTTCCCCATTCGGTATGATATTGGCTGAGTTGTATTCTTCAACATAATTTTTCAAGGATTACAATCATGAAAGGATAATGAATTTTACTGGTCTTCATTATGTAGATGCTTTTATTGATTTTCGTATGTTGAGCCATGCTTGCATCTCTCAGATGAAGACCATAATAAATGATCCCTTTGATGTGCTACTGGATTCAGTTTGCTAATATTTTGTTGAAGAGTTTTGTTATCTGTACCCTCTTGCATCTTGATAAATTTTCTCACAATCACTTTTTTGCATTTTTCTTCAATCTTTTGGTCAATATCCTCTTTGAGGTTGTTGCTAGACAATTATTGTGTTCTTTGAAGGTACCATGTTGCCTTGCTTGTACCATCTGGTGGATCAGTTGACTACCAGTTTTATAAGAGGGCTTTCATAGTACAGTGAACATGTGTCTTGAAGTAGGAGTTTGATAGACTGTGTTGGCTTTAGTTCCAGTTGTGTACGGTGGTGCGGTACTCCTGTGGCTTCTTCAGCTGTAATTGATGGGCTTGGGTATGGCATGAGGGGCAGAAGACTGTAACCATCTATCTCTGAGGACTGTGCAGGTCTGGCAACACTGTCGCCTCCCAGGCAGGTGTGACACACCTATTCTGCAAGCTGAACAACCTGTCCTCTATAGTTCAAGGCACTGGTCAATTTGAATAGCTGGGTTCCCAGTAGCTATTCTGGGTTTGTTGGGATTGTGAGACTACAGCCTGCTTTGCTATTGTGGTGAAATGTTTGTCAGGGCCCATGGATGGGGATGCTCCTGACCCCTGGAGCAGCATGAATCTCAAGATGGCAGTGAGGGACAGCACTTCAGGTCCTGAGGATTGAAGAGCAGTAAAGTGAGGGTTTATTCTCCAAAGCAAAGCTACTGTATGGGTTCTGTGTAGCTCCTGAACGTGGCTCCAAGCTTGTGAGAACTCTGGAGCTCCTGCGTGGCTAGGATTACTGGCATCCATGGCAACGCAGTCTGCTGGGGCTCTCCCTTTCACCCTTTCTCCTGCAGTGGGGAGCCTCTGGGCTGGGGAGCCAGGTGCGTGGTTTCTAGATGCCTTGCTGATCTTGCTGTATTTCCATCCCAGGTCCCTGCATCGCAAAGCATTCCTACCTCTCCCTCAGTCATTCACCTCAAAATGCAGCTCTCCACCTGTTTTTTGATTCTTGTTTGTGGAGGAGGAGGCAGCAAATGCTGACCATCTCTGCTTCATCACATTGGAATCTCCCTCGAAGTGTTCTTCTAGTACAACCAACTTGCATACAAACAATATCCAATATCATTTAAAAAAAATTTTAAAGACATAATATTACAGTGAATGCATACTCATTTTCATAGTAGCAAAATCTTGGAAGCAGCCTATATGTCTATCAACAGATAATAAAGAAAAAATGAGGAATTCATACACAATGGAGTACTACTCTGACATAAAAAAGAAAAAGTTGAGTCATGAGTAGGAGAATGGATGCACCTTCAAACTAAAATGGTAAGAGAAATAAAGGAGGCACACAAGCTTAGATATCACATGATTTCTCTTGTATGAGAACTCCAAAGAATAAATAAAGAGCAAAAGCTCGATAGTAGGAGATACGGAGATAAACCTTTCTCATGTGGTAAGGGGATCAAGAGATGGTGGGGGGAGAGAGAGGGGTGGAGAAAGGAGTGAAGATGTGTCGTGTGCCTGTGCCAACTCCACATAAGCAAGGTCAATGTCGTGTACTGCAAATGTGGACTAATGAAAAAAATCCTTCGTTACACAAATACTTTTAACTAGGATCAAATTTTCTGAAAAGTAAGTGACAATGGAAAATGAAATGGAAGCTTGTGTTTTCATTATATGCTATTCCTATCCTTCAATGTAAATATTATATAAATCAGCAAGGCTCTAGTCCTAAGGTAAAATTTCATTTGTTAGCACTAAAGGCCAAGTACTTTAAATTGTTTACCCCCCAAAATATGTTTATGTCTAAAGTAAAACACAGGAATAAAACATTAAAATACCTTAGAAAAAGAAAGTAGGGGTTAATTTAGTTAAGAATATAATCTCTCAAGTTAGAATTATGCTGTGTAATTTCAGGCCAATTAATGGCTATGTAATTAACTTTTCCAAATATGCCAATAGCTCCCAACTCCCCAGCCATCAGCAAGGAAGTGACATAGGTTCATGTACAGGGCAACGCCACAGTCAGTTTCTGGTCTGGCTGCTAGGCAACGACATGATAAGAATAGCGCACCGTTAAGGAGCTCTAACTTCACCCTTTATCACAACTGAGTCCACCGTGACCTGCAGAACAGCCTGGGTAAGAAGTAGCTCATAATTTGTCCTCAAGAATAGATTTCCTTTTAGACACAAAGTCAGTTATAATAGTCAAGCTGAAAACAATGCAGGCATCCCTTCTGACAATTTTTGGTGATATAGATACATCTGAGTAAGCGTAAGTAGTGCAGAAAGCATTCAGAGCTGACATTACCATTTCCAGGAAAACCCATGAACTTGCCTAGATGCCTTCACAAAGATAGTCTGGCCAATACAGTGCTTTGCAAGGTGTCATTTATCAGTTTTATCATACACAGGAAATGGCATCATGTAATGAAAAATATTCTCTTAGGATATAAAACTAAACAAAAAAAGTGAAAAGGTCTATAAATTATAATTGCTCCAGTAGATTTTACCCAACTGTACCAGGAGAAGACTGGAGAGAAGTGGAAAGAACAAGGGAAGAATTTCAGGGGAGGTAGAAGGAAGAGAAAGGGGAAAGGATTTAAACAATACATCCCCTTTTCTTCATAACCTTAGTTCTATTTTATCCTGATACTGTCTATGGCTAATTTTATTACTTTGAATTCATATGGATCTCATGTAAGAAATGTAAAAAAATTTTAGAACAGAATGGATTGATGAAAAAATCATCACAGTATTGTTCAGTATCCATTGAGTCAAGAGTTCCCCAGACCCTGAAATCTGTAGCTATTCATATAAAACGTTGTATTTGCATATAACCTAAGCATGTCCTCTTATACTTCAAGTCACTTCTCAATTACTCAGTTATAATGCCTAATACAACATAAATGCTATGTGAGTGGTTGTTATACTGTGTTGTTTAGGGAATAACAATAAAGAAAATTTCTATACATCTTCAATACAGGCATGTTTTTTGGAGTGTTTTTGATCAGTAGTCAAATAAATCATAGATGCAAAGTTCAGGGATATGGGTGGCTGACTGCATATTTTGCATTGATTGTGGTAGTCAAATGTGGTCACTCATCTTCCCCAGGTACCATTATGATTTCAATTGCTTGGGCATCATTATAGGGAGCTGTAAAGTTTGATAATCTCCTATTCATCAACAGATTTAAACTTATCTTGGTCCCATGCCACTCCTTTTAGAAATTCACCATCACGGGAGAATTCAAAGAACTTTACCAAAAAAACCAAATTAAGCCCCAAGCTCTATCAAGCCCAGCCACAGATTCAAGTTTCCAAGGTTTGAATCCTACACAAAATATTTGAACAGACACTTCATAAAAAACAGTATGTGATATGTGAATGTCTAATAAGCATGTGAAAATAGAATTGATATTATTACTGGGCAGGGAAACAAAATCGTAATAATGCTGCTTCACACCCACTAAGATAACTAGCATAAGAGAGACTGACCGTATCATAGACTGGTTGGATCAGAAGCAGAGTTGAATCTCATACAGATATCAGAGTGCAAAATCAGTAAACACTGCAAGAAATAATTTGTTATTTCTGTATAGTGAAACATAAATTTGTCACATTATCCAGAAATTGCACTATTTGATCTTTTCCCAAGAGAAAGACAAATATGCTTATAAAACTAAAATGTCCATCAAGATTTACTTGGAAAACAGAGGCATCTCCATAAAAGGGAAAATCACTTGGCAATTAAGGGCATTAAACAACTGAACACACAGCACAGATATGTGTAGTAGAGTCTAGTAAAAGAGGCTGGATACAAAAGAGTATATAGTAATTTCATTCCATATTCCATATACGTGCAACTTTTAAAATATTAGTGTCAAAAAGCAAATTGGCAATTTTCAAGGGCAAGGGAAGGATTGAGGGACTAACATCCTCAAAAGCGTAATGAAAATGAGGGTGATGGAAGAGTTTATCTTGTCTGGGTTAGTGGTTAGTGTTTGTTGGAAACAAACAAAAATGGTGAACTTCAAAACAAAATAGGAAATTAACACTAGTTAATATATTACATATTGTTATCTTCAAAGTAATTGTTCAGATTACAAGATTTAGGCATAAAGAAATTTGACCAAATCAATGAAAACACAAGCTGTTCTATTTGATAAATTAACAGAGATTAGCAGTATAGATATCTATCTTGTATATGGATACACACACACACATATGTATGTATACATGTATACATATAATCTTTTCTTCTTTTCTCCTTTCCCCTATCCCAGTTGCTCTTTCATTTTGAACACTTTCTTCCCTGTTTATTTTGAAATTCTGTATCGTTTTTATCCTTTTGTTTTTAAAATAAAAACAAAATGGTGGATTTATTTTATTGCATAGAAATTGTGCTTGCCTCAAATGCCATGTTTTCAGAATTATATTTTTCATATTTATGCCAATGGTTGCCATTAGTTATACACGTAATTTCAAATATTGTCCCACATAGTTCTCATAAAACATACTTAGGTAGGTAGTGGTGTTGCTATCTTCGCAAAGATGAAGAGATGAATGGGGCTCAAATATTAAGTAATATTAAAAATTTTAATGTAATATCAAGTGATATATTAATTATATATAATGTAGTTATATATAATTATGATATATCATTCTATGTAATTATAGAGACTGTGCAAATATAGCTATTATCTCGGTGGAACCTCCAAATGATATAGGAAAAATGATCCCAGACCTCCAAATGATATGGGGGAACTCCCAACTTACTATATGTCTGGCACGAGCTCGTATTCTCTAAAATCGAAGAATGAATTTTACGAACAACAGAGGGTAAGAGCAGAAGATATTTATTGAGAGAAAGAGAGCTTTTGTATGAGGGAAAGAAGGGGGCCCGAGTGGGTTGCCAAAGACTGTGTCATTTTTAGGAACTTTTATAGAATAAAACCATGATGGGGAAAACTGGGAACTCTCAAGGCAGATGGGCATAAGGTGGGACATAACCATGGTTAACCAATAAGATTAATTGCTCAGGTAGAATTGATTAAATCAAGGACAAATGGGGAAGCGAGTCACGTAGTAAGCGAGGGACGTTTAACAATATGATTCAAAATCTATAATAAATACTATGGAAGGGTAAAAAACAGCTCAAAGAGCAAAGATAATCGGGAAGGGAATAGGCGGAAAGAGAAAAGGGAAGAGGAAAAGATATAAACCTGTATATATGTATATGTAAGATAACTAAAAAGAACACTGCTGAATGTATTCGTTATTGAGAAAGAACAATTAATACTCATAT